>JAYMGJ010000012.1:0-67584 GCA_037178675.1 Scleroderma bovista | reverse complement strand
TGCACGGTAATGAGAGTCTCCAGTATGCACCCTTGTACCTGTGAACAACCTGGAGCCACCTATGAGTTTCAAGCAACGTAATTAGCTACTTGTTGTCAACGGGCACCCTTGAAGTATTGTGCCACTTTCTTGATGCCCCATGGCAAGGCCTTTGTTTGTATTATATTGAGGACAGCGCAACGAACAACTAGGCGTCCTCAAAATATTGTTTGTAATATATTAACGACAGTACAACGACCGTCCTTGATGTTTGCAAGTCCCGGTACTATAATAGGGGTCACGTTCTCACGATTTTGGGGGGTCAGAGACCTTGCTCCCAAGCAAGGTGAATGGGACTAGATTGGCTAATTACACTATGAGAGCTCAGGTACAAACATAGGTATAATACCTCGTCAGCCCGCAGAGATGAGGACACAGACCAGACGGAGAAAATCAAAACAAAGAAGAACTACGAACAAAGAATATTATGTAATGTTGATCGTCCCGGATTGAGGCGCCCGCTTAGTAAGTTTACTTGCTTTGGAAGGTCTATTGGTTGACTCTAGTCCCGTGGCATTCACTTTTATTCCTGACTCCCATATCCCTGTGGACCTGCCTTGACAGTCTATTGTGTAGCTACAACTTGGTATGGCTAGGACTAAGCAGACAGCAAAAAAAACAACCTCGGACTTCGCTTCACGAATCAAATTGACAGGAGTGCCACCCCGCACCAAATGCCGCATAATTCTGAAGCTGCCAGCCAGAAGCACCTCACAAGCCCAGGTTTCACGCAGAAGTCTGGAATCATACTGTCCGAATTCTAGCCCATTGACGTCACCTCCATCATCTCCGATGGAGGTCCTCAGTGACACTATTGGCGACAGCAACAACGTGAGTAAATTTGGATTGCATCTTACAGTGCTCACACCAAGCTACAGTACTGCTACCTCTGTCATGACGGTGGGGAAAGCTTCTGCTGTAACTTCTGTCCACGTGTCGTGTGCCACCGATGTCTAGGCATGCTGGAGCCAGTTTCCAATGAAGTTTTCGCTGCCGATGTCAACTTCAAGTGTCCAGGCTGCCATGAACTTGAAGATCGCGTTGCCAACCGTCCACCAACTCCATATTTTGTAAGTTTGTTGTGAATACTGTAAATTGAACTAACATTGGCTGCAGGCATTTACACACATGGTAAATGGAGAAACTACACATGTCCTCAACAAACCAATTATCGTGCGAGGAGTTTGTGAAAGAACATCAAAGTCGCAAGTTTGCGCCGAGTCAACCTTCATATTACATTTAATCTGTACAGGAATGAACACACGAGGCTCCCTTCCCTTGCTTCTCAAGGCATCTCTAGAAGATTATCATCCGGCAGATATGCTTCGTTACGAAGAAGTCATTTTTGACTTCGGGTCACACCAGAAACTGGATCAATGGAAGAGCAAGATTCAAAAGCTTGAGACTGTCCTCGCTACGTGCAAATTCAAACGGAAGATAATATTTGTGACGGTCCACAGTGAGCTAGAACGTGGTGACCTGTTTGCAGGCACGGATGAACATGGGGATAGTGTCTCGATGGAGGTGGAGGAGGTACGTGCCATCAAAAGCATTCGTTTCTACACTTTCCTTATATTTCTTTTTAAGTTCATGGACTACTTGTTCTTTGGGCATCTGAGAAAAGTTGTTGCCACATCCACACTGTTCATTCTTGCATGTGGACCTCTCGTAGGGTTTCAAGATTCCTTTCTGGCGCTGAAGAGATCCATAAAAAGGTGAGTATTTATTGTTCATTTACAATGAACCATACTAACCACTCCCGAAGCCTCCAGCCCGAATATACAATTGCATTCAGTGCGAACAATTTCATCAGTGCGGTGCTTAAGCCGTTCATTGTGGCATATGCTACACATGTACTCATTCAAGGACGTACTTTACACGGCGCAATCCAGGATCTCCTCAATTGTTCCCCGGAGATGCGAGCGCACACTGATCTCCTGCTCTTTCATGTACAGGGCTCGCCATTGACAAATATGGCCTCCCTCGCATCTTCCCTCGCACTGAAGACACCTCAGACTGGCAACCCTTCTGTCCTTTGTTACAGGTACTCTTGGTACCATAGCCATCGTCGTCCATGGGGCGTAGCTCTTCCCATGGGATGCCCTGGTTGTGGCTGCATCCGCTCATGGCTCCCATCCAAAGCGCATCCACAAAGTGCTCATCCCAAGGCACGCATAACCTCGTGCAAGTCCGATAAGTGTACATTCAAGATATGTACACAGCCCCTACCATACAAGTACGACCTCCTTCAGAGTGACAAGGTGTCTGGGTGGCTTAAATACACTATTTGTAGCGAGATTCTTTAGTACCAATCATAAATGAGAATTCCCAAGTGTAATATTCTCTTAGGACTGTCGACGATGGCAAAGACCTTGTGCAACACCATCCAAATTATGGCCAATTCACTTTCTATACAATTTGGCATTTATCTGCTCTCTGTTTCAAATCAGTTTTGTAATTACATAGATATTGTTACCGCCATGGAATCTGGGTTGTCTGCGGAGCAATCGCAGGTAAAATATGCGCTTTTATCCTTGTTTGATGCATTCCAAGGTTTGTTCCACAACGGTGAGTACGAAGACGTGCTGATGCTCCTGACGAAGATTAGGACATAAGCCTCGCACAACGGTGACAATGGCGCCCACATGTCCACCTCGACCCGACCACAACTGTCGTCGTCACCGTCGTCGTCTAATGACGTTGTATGTGTATGGACACACTGCGTGGTTCGTGAGTGGCTTCTCAGGCTTTCATGGTCAATAAAGAGGTGCGGACGTCTTGCCAGCTACAGGAGGGCATTGGTGGAAGTTTCCAACAAGGATGATGTTCAATCCTCCAAAGGACGCTATGGCACGACCAGCTCTCGCACGCGCGATGATATACATCAACTTGGCAAAGAATTAGCAGGGTACCATCGAGATTTCGTCTATGATGAGGTATTGCCCATCCTGCCAATACTCCGCGAGCTTCTTCATTGTATCCGTCGATTGTTTGCCCCCATTAACTGGTATGTAACGTCTTTCCATCAATGATGGACGCTGCGATGCATGTATATGCTGACTTGACGAGCATGCTTTCGACTCCGCGGCTTGCACAGTTGTCAGTGATTGTCAGGATTGTTTTCGACTTCCCCTCACCTCCTTCGCCGGCAATGATCATGCGCAGTTGGGGTGGGTTGAGGGCCAATAACATTTTTTGCAAATGCCAGTCTACGATGTCAGATGACGGAAGCGGAGTGTATGTATTTCATCCCTGAGCACTTGAGTGAGAACAATATCCATGATATGCAATCAGGAACAGCGGGACCCCGAAGGATTGGTAGAGAAAGTGTTGAACATGCTCGTTCGTGAGAGTCTGTTCTGATTTCATATCCGGTGCGGATGGGGCCCGCTGCAATCAAGGGAAAATGTATAACCACTCACGAGTCCATGAATATGTATCTGCCGCCCAAGTGAACATTGCGCGTACGTAAACAGTAGAAGGAAGACGAATTTCTTGATAGTCCGGCGAGATGATAGCATTCATGTCAATCAATCCAGTGATATTCTCATGACTTGCGAAATGCCTCAGAAGCGTGATCTCGCGAAGAGCCCACTTGGCAAGCTGGGTTTTCTCAGTTTCCAGCTTGATGGCCACAGTCTGGCCAGATATCTGACCCGCCAACGACCTAGATATGTGGGAGTAAATGAGCCTTGCTATATGGTGTTAGTCACCTGTCAGTGAACGCACACAACTACCCCGTACGCGCTCGACCCCATCTCCCTGACGAGTTTCCACCACTTCTGCACATGGAACACCGTCCCAAGGGACGACATGAACGTATGGTGTTCCCTGCGTTCTATATCAGTCCTCGCCAGGCTCTCCACTGAACAGAGGCTGAGCCTACTTCTTCATGCTAGGCTGTGCGAGCTGGTTCGACCGCCTTCTGGCAAACGCGTGATCAACCACAGTCCATGGTCTCTGGGTTGCCCGGCACAACCAACTGTGGAGGAATCATTTGGGCTGTTTTCCATGAGGAAGATGGGAAGACGGTGCTATCCAACTGCGTATTCCTTTGAGACTCTGACATTGCCGATATATGTTAACACGCTTACCTCGCGTGGTTCATGATGGTGCACTCAGCAGGTTTCAGCAGTCGCTCGAAACAATGGCTGTGCTTCCTACCCAAGGATGGTCGGTCCCCTGGTGGGACACAGTGAAACAGGGTGAGCAGTTAGATCGCCGTCCAAATCAGCGTCATCTCGTCATTGACACTGAGCAAACGTCACATGACGTTGCGAGGTGGCGTCCTCCCAGGCTGCCCGCCCTGCCTCCGAATTTTTCCGATTACCCTCACCAACCACTGAAAACACTTACGAGCTGCATATAATCACAGAGTGCATAGTATTGACATAGCATAGATATAAAAAGAAACCATGTACATAAAGGGAGAAACCTGGCCACCGCGTTGATCACATCATCGTCGTGGTCGCGGTCGTACTGGTCATCTGCATCAGATCGTCCGAGTCGTCGTCATCGTCGCTGCCACTACTGTGGGTTGTCACTGTCGTCGGCGTCCTCCCTGTACATCGCCACCATGGCACTGGCCACTTGCGTCCATGTCTCGCCACCGGCTTATTGTAAAGCTTCCTCACTCAATATAGGGGGAAAAGCGCGTCGACCATATGGAAGGGTTGTTAGTGCAAGTCTTTGCGAAACCGCGGAGCGCAGAGGCGCATTCCGAGACCCAAGAGTCGCACCTGTCGAGAGAGGTCAGTATGGCGTACTAGGTACGCGACACAAAAATGGCTGCAGAAATGCGGGAAACACCAGACTGCCAGGTGACGGCCAGCCATATGAGTGGGTGCAGGAGGCGGCGGAAAGCGTCGTGACGGAAGAGCACATGAACGGGAATGTTCCGGAGGTCGACAGGAAGGCCGTGTCGGGCGGAGAACTGGTGACGAAGGCTTATGGAGTCAATGAAGGCTACAAGAAGGAGCATAAAGGCACATGACTCCAACAAACGAAACTACAGTGTGAAGAGATATCAGCGCGATGAAGACGTGAATGACAACGTACCTAACACATACGGAGTGCCGCTCGAGGAGGAGCAGGCAGGTAGTGTGAGTGGCGAGATAGGGGACTTGCGAGGGCACGCGAATGCGTGCAGACGGTCCATGGACGACGGGAATCCGCAGACACGTCAGTGGAGTGTACGAGTCAATTAGGTGGGGTGGACGGCAATGCAGGTTGGGAAGTCGAGTGCGAATGAGTTCGAAGAGCTTGTAATCACGGCGATCGAGCCGTATGTCGACGGCGAAACGTGTGCGTGCATGCAGGTGACGTGTACCGTCACGGACACCGCTTCCGGTATGCGCTTCTCGGGTGTGCATAGTACCACTTCCTGTCCTTACAAAAATAGTTAGCAGGTGTAGGATCAGCAACAGGCCCCATTTCTCGATCTCGCTTACCTCCTGGTATCTAAGCATCGTCTCTTGAAGGAAATGCGTCAAAATGCGATTGGAGCACTCCAGGTGACATTGTTGGAGAGTCAGGGATAGCCGCTGTAGTCGCTGAAGTGATTGAGCTTGAAAAAAGGAGTGTGGAAGAAGCGGTAAATGCTGATTTAGGACAGCTGAGAGGCATGGGAACTTGGGAGGTCATGGATAAGTTGGGAGTAGTAAAGTAGTAAGCGGGTCTTCAAGGCGAAGAGTAATACGGCCAGAAATGTTGAACAATACAAGGGAGCGATGGTCTCACCACATTGAGTCAGCCGCGATGCACCTGGCTGGCTGGAGCGGCTCTGTCAAAAATCGGCGCGTTCAGTCTTATCGTACATGATCCAGTGCCTGGACTGACCCACCTGCTTCATCAGGCTCGTCGTGAACTAGAATCAGACTCTTCTTTATCAGTGGGAAGGGGGTCATCCAACCCTCTATTATCCGGAAATGCGCATCAATGCAGCTCATCGCGCACACGACTACGAACCACGAGCACACTCACCACTCTACAACACCTTCCGGCCCGTAAGCGTTGCCTCCGCGGGATTTGTAACAACATTAACGAGAGTGATACCATCCAGACCCACAAGTTTTTCACAATCGACGTATCCAAACCCATCGCAATTGACATTATTGATGGAGAGGCCAAAGTACGTCACATTTGAGGATGTTAACCCAGTATGACGTGGACCACTCGGTCACTGTTGTGTGTAAAAAGATGGGTCTGATGCAGGATTGGAGGACGGCGCATGCCTGTTGGGAGAGGGATGCAGTAAACAGACATCCAGAGAGGAATCGTGCAGCGGCGTACGTGCGCGTCAGGGTGCATACTGGGCCGGAACTGTCCTGTTGCAAATGTGCAACTTCCGCACTGATCAGCGCCACCAAAACCAAAGGGTAAACGTACCACCGCAACGATCAAGGATTCCGAAAACTTTGTAAAGCCAAACGCTAAAAGGATGGTGGCAAAATATCAAAGCATGGCACGGGCGACAGAGGTCAGCCAACACGACAAAGGTCGGCCAAACGCTAAGATAATGGCAGCAAGATATACAAAGCACGGCACGGGCGACAGAGGTCAGCCAATCCGACAAAGGTCGGCCAAACGCTAAGATAATGACAGCAAAATATCAAAGCGCGGCACGGGCGACAGAGGTCAGCCAACACGACAGAAGTCGGCCAAACGCTAAGATAATGGCGGCAAAATGTCAAAGCACGGCACGGGCGACAGAGGTCAGCCAACGCGACAGAAGTCGGCCAAGTGCGAAGATAATAGCAGCAAAATATCAAAGCATGGCACGGGCGACAGAGGTCAACCAACACGACAAAAGTCGGCCAAACGCTAAGATAATGGCAGCAAAATACCAAAGCACGGCACGGGCGACAGAGGTCGGCCAACGCGACAGAAGTCGGCCAAATGCGAAGATAATGGCAGCAAAATATCAAAGCACGGCACGGGCGACAGAGGTCAGCCAACGCGACAGAAGTCGGCCAAATGCGAAGATAATGGCAGCAAAATACCAAAGCTCCGCAACGCCGCATTTGTTGTCTCTGCTTCATGTAGGATTACATAATTACAAAGACCAAATTGAATTACCCGAATTACATAGCTGAACAGTACAGTCATCAACTGCCACTTGAGACACGAAAATCAAGAATGCTCTTATTACAACACAACACAAATTTAAGTAGATCAGAGTAGACAAGCAGGCTAATAAAGTACTTCTGAATACCTGAACAAATTTGCTATGGGATCAAAGGTCCAGGCTTGCAACTGTGAAGCTCGGAAATTTTGTGGCTTTATCTTTGTCATTACTGGCACTTGAGACACCCAAATGCAGTATCTTTTGTATCTCCGCTAATGACAATGGTCCGATGCCTACACTCCGACCCTAAGTCCGCATGTCAGCCTTACCATAACAGGGATATCATGTTGCTGATATTGCAGTCATGAAACACCCTCCTCCGGCATTCATGTGGCAAGTCAATGCGAAGTCCATAGTCCGAAAGGTGTTGGATAGGGCTTCATCAGACCTATTTCTACATCCCACAGAGAAAGGAAAGTTAGAAATACTTGTTGCAATGGATTGAGACACAAAACAGCTCAATTTGATGCACTATTTGCACTGTAGTTACTTTATCTAGAGGTTACAATGCTCAGTATTTGCTGTGGACCTCGAGTGGTCCATTTCCAAGTCACTTATGATGTGTGGAAATCAGTTGTGTTGAAGAAACATGCGAAAAACGCTGCTGTCTCAAGTGGTGGTGGTGTCTCAAGTGGCAGTGGATGACTGTATATTCCGTATACTTAAGCAGATGACCGGCTTTCGTTGACTCCTGTTTGTTCCGTCCCCTGTCCTGGAAGTTTCACCCCTCGAATGTAGTTGTTTTGGATGTGCGTTTGTTCCGTACTTGGTTGAGTTGTCACAGGTGAGTGACCTGAGCTAATCGAATGTATTATTTTGGATGTGAGTATGTTCCAGACTTGGTTTATAGGTGGGTGAATTGAATTGATGGATACGGTTGTGTAGGTTTTGCATACGGCTATTCCTGTCATGGAAGGCTCAGTCTTGATGCTCTCTTCGTCAGAGCTTAGATCCGCTCCGATACGATCCAGGTTTTCTATTTAATTCTTCAACATGCATGGTAAGCCCCCACCTCAACCTGCACTGTCTTCACTCAGTGTAATTGGATTCCTCGGGCCATGCACGGACAGCAAGCACACCACGGAGACGCTGACGACGACGGGCAGTTAATGCCACACATGGACGATGATGACGACCGGCACTACCACACACAGCCGACGACAGGCAGTCAAGACCAGCGCGCAGACGTCGCCGATGACGACGGATAAACAATGCCACACGCGAACGACGACGACGGTGACAACGGGAAGTCAAGGCCCCCATACAGACCGGGACGACAACGACAACGTTGGGCAGCCAGTGCCAGCATGTAGACAACGACAACGACAATGGCGGGCAGCCAATGCCACATGCGGACGGCAACGACAACGGGCAACACTGCGCAGATGACGTTGACGACGATGGACGCCCGATACCACACGCGGACAACAACGACGACGACAGGCAGGCAAGACCAGCACTAGCGCCAGCACCTGTCATCTCAACGCGAGGTACGCCGCCTCCCAGTTGTCTGCACCATTGCCAGTCGTCTCCCAACCGTCTGCACCAATGCCAGCTGTCTCCCAGCGTCTGCACCATCCCCAGCTGCCAGCACCAGCACTCTCAACGTCAACGCCAGCGCCACTGGGACTGGTCCCATGAAAAATACAACACGCAGCGGGCCATGCCCTTAGACAGGTTTTTATTCGTTAGTTGTGTTATAGTTGCCAAGGATGCTCGCACAGCTCTTCCGTCAAGAACCTTATTGTTGCTGCTCCCGGTGGTATCCTCACTGTTCACTCGGAGCTTGGGGAACCCATCCACAGGGTCGCCACTCGCGCTGTCAAGTTATGGTAGGAGTTCGACGACACTGTATTCAAGATGGCAAAGGATAAGCGTGCCGCTTGGCTTGCTGAGCGCAAGGCGAAGGTCATTGAGAAACTCAACAAGGACTTCGCAAAGCCTTGGTTCGGGTGGAAGAAAGATAGGACTGCTGCGTTTGACCTAGGTGACATCGGCGCAAATTAACGGGTGACTGTGTCGAAGAACACTTCGCGGGTGTCAACGGTGGTCTCAAACCAAGTATCTTGCAAAGCTTTACCAGCGGGTAATAGGGTTTATACTCAGCGAGTCAAATCACGTAGAGTGGCCAAAGACACCTCAAGTGGTAGACACTGGGGTGGGCTTTCGTCGGTGGTTGACTCTTCAGTGGCTCTCTACATCACCCTTATATAATAGTAGGGTGTGTTGTGCCATGTTGACACACTTAGGGCAAGTGTGTGAATAATAACCCCTTATCGGGGTATATTTGATGTAACCGAGCATGATCGGCACCGCTGTTTCGGGTCATGACTCACTGGTGTGTCGTTGAAACAACAGGGCACCAATGGGAAATAAAGCTCATGACCTAAATTGGTTTTTCCTTCGCAGGAATATCCAAGGCAGTGGTAAAGCCGATAATGCGGCAATGTTTATTCGGATAAACACGAGCGCTGACGCGTCCTGTGGATACACAGGATCCCAGCTACCGGATCAATCTCGGACTGTGCGACGGCGTTGCCTAATCGGTTCTGGATCCTCCCAGGTGGCATTAAATCGTTTAAGCCAGTCCTGTACTAACGGAGGGGGCGGTTGCTGAAGTATTCCGACAGACCAAGGTGGTCCGCAGATACAGTCGGCTACCGTGAATCCAGCGCGGGACATTAGTAATTCCGCTTCATCCATGGCTAAGCGATTCATATCATGTTCGTGCCGATATGCGGCGTCGATTCCCCTTACGATATCGTACGTAGAGGGGCCGGGTTCCACTTCCCGATACGTGTCTAAGACGGACTTCTTCCAAAGAAGAGCAAGGTCGCCGAGGCGCTTAGTGCGCTTACGGGATACGACCCATTTCGAATTATCCACAAGTAGTGTATGGAGGTCAAGGTAAGTGACCGGTCCATAGACGACGTCTCCTTCGTACTCGTGCCACAGGTCCTTCTGGACGGTTGCCCTATCAAGGAGCGGAAAAGCATCCTTCGGGAACTGTGAACTTTCGGGGAAGAACGGCAGCCGAAACTGCCATCGTCGTAAGGGGTGCTCTTCATCATTATTAATGACGAAATCTCCCTTCTCCCAGCTGTCGCTTACAGCTTTGAGAGGCTTACTAATGTGGCGAAGAAGTTCCGATATGGAAAAATCGCTCCAAGCGTCGTTAAAGTGGGTCTTAAGGACAATAATGTCCTTCTCGTCGTTGTCGGCTTTAATGGCAAACCGGTTTTCCCAACGAGTGTGAATGTGGTCAGACAACCACTTTCGGACGACGCGATCGGGGTATCCTCTACTAAGGTAGAGGGCAGCGAGATTCTTAGCTGCAGTCATGTAAGTGTTCCGCTTACTAGACAACACCGCCAATCGGGATAACTCTCCGATGAACGTTCCTCGTTTAACGTCATACGGGTGTGAGGAATCCCATGGAACTCTCTCAAGGTGGTTACCGGGCTTACGGTAAGGTCTCCATTGAACCTTATTGTGTTCATCGAGATAAATGAACATGTCCAGGAAGACTAAGGATCTTCCCGGCGTGGCCCAGTCAACGGAACATCCTTCCAAGTGCCAGTTTTGCTTGGCAATGTCCAGGGCCTCGGCGGCCGTGGGCGCTTGGATGACGGCAAAAATGTCGTCGATGTAACGTCGATAGAATAATACTGCGGGGTGGGATGTTATTTCCTGATCCGCTTCGATTGCGTAAATGTTCGCGATGTCCGGAGAACATGCAACGCCCATTGCAATACCTTTCGTTTGGAGATAGGGGAGACCGTTGTGTTCAACGACGAGGTTAGACACAGCGGCGGTAAGGATATGTGACCAATGGTCCCTAGGCAGGCGTCGAATGACGTGATTTGCCGGTAGGAACCGGTCGCATAACGCGATGTTGGTTAAGCGGGTAACCGTTTGAACTGCCCGCTTTACGTCTATATTAGGGTAATATGCGACGATATCTCCACCAACTAACCATAAGGGGACAAATTGTGGGAGAGTTAAACTGGTTAACTCTAGCGCGATTTCTTTTGTCCCGTTGCAAATGGACGGTTCAGATGCAACGATCGGTTTAAGTGTTTTTGAAACGAACTTGGCTAATGGATTCTGCAGTGCAGAATGGCACGGTGCAATCGGTCGCATGCGTATGGGTTTCTTATGTACCTTAGGAATCCCATAGAACGATGGAAGTTTGATCTGCCCCGTGATGTTCGTTTGTGACAAACGAATCCCTTCAGGGGTGACCTCCATCGGAAAATGCTGGCGGAGATACTGGCAGAGTTGCTTAGTATCTTCGTCGTGGAGTGCATCTTTGATGTAGTCCACTGATTGCTTTAGTTCGCCTAGTTTGACGTTTAGGAAATCAGAGACTTCCTCTGCGCCAAGAGCTCGGTAACCCGTATTTGGTCCGAAGATTAGTTTACGGGTCTCCCGATCGAGCCAGTCACCAGTTACTACGCAGGCTCCTAGGTTTTTGTCAGTCGGAGTGACGACATAACCCTTGGATTTAATCCAGTTTTGAATGGCTGTGACGGTGGGAGATCGGATGGTGCCGACCTTCCTCTCCGCTTGGCATGCCGTAGAGACAGAGTCTACATAACGGTCTCCTTCGCGGAGTGCCCATTCAAGGAGATAATTTGGTTCCTGATTGAACGGCTTACGTGTTCGAGGAACGTCGTAGTCTGGTTCGAACGGTGTAGGCATTTGGTCATTAAATAGAGAGGTCTCTATGAAATGCATGCGCCATCTCAAGCGATCTTTAAGATCTTCCCAAGCCGCTGGGATGAGAGAATGGTTGGCATATTGTGGAAGCATAAACTTCCAACCGATGCTTAGCTCATGCAGGTACTTAATGTCTTCCCATTCGAAGATGACATCGGGTCCATAGTGCACAGTATGTAGAAACAAAGAGTGTTGTAAGTACTGTACAGGACAAAGCGTTCGTATGATTACTGCGGCCCCCCATTCCAATGGCAACTCTGTGACAAAGTTTGGGTAAGTGGACGGCGAATCGTAGAGAGCGCTACCATTGCGTACCTGTTGAAGAAACGAGATCACTTCTTCCCAGACCTCTTCTTCTGAGACTTGCTCCCAGAAGGTCGAGCGGGCGACGTCTTTGATTTCGTCTTCTTCGAGGTCGACGGCGGCGAGGATTTCTTCCCTTGTCGGGATTTGTTCTTCGCGGCGGCACCGCTTTGGGGCTGTTTCTTGCCCTTCTTGCCTTTGCCGTGACCTACCATGAAATACGCGTTCAAGAGGAGAGAGGGTTAGCTCGGGATCTCTGGAACGAGTATTCATGGTACCTTTTTGAACCTTGACGGTTCGCAACGCTTGCTTGACCCTCTTGTCAACCATTTTGAAGATGGTGTCCTTTGACGAAAGGTCACTCATCATAATGTCGGCAGCGTTTTTCACCTCCTTCTTCTTGTTCTGTCGCATGACGAGGGCGGTTACCTTGGCACGTGACAGAAGGACGATCTTCACGGCAAGAGTTGGAAGCTCCTGACGGAAGGATTCGTATGTGCCGCGAATGTGGGCTTAGGTTAGGTGGGAGCAAAAATCGCGAAGCGATTTTTGCGATATGTCCAGCTTGCGGAGCTAGAGAGACGAGTGCGAGAGGGAAGGTGGTTCCTGTGCGGGGACAGAAGACCGGGGTGCCTTTCGACTTATTGTCTCATCAGCCCTTCTCGTTATCTCTTTTATCCGTAGACCGTTGCTGAGTCGGAATCTCAAACAGCGGGGTTGGTACGGCAAAGTTACTTAGGGTTAGGGGGGAAGTACACCACACAGGGTAGTGCCAACGGGTAGCCAGGTTGCTAGGTGATGAGTAAAAGACGAGTGAGGAAGGGCGCTCTAGTGTAAACACCGAAGCGTGGCTCTTTCGACTTGAAGTCTCATCAGCCTCTTTCGTCTCTTTATATATTGCATGGACAGGGATTTAGAGCGGAGTCCGAATCGCAAGCGTTGATAAGAGTGACTTATCCCATTGGTTACCGTTGGTCCGGTTCCTACCAAGCTGGCAAGCGTCTCCGATGCCGAGAACTCCGTCGGAGGAGGCAGAGCGGCACTACACACAGCCGTCGGAGTCCGATCGTCAGGTGAACCAACTTCCCGGTGATGTACTCCCGATATATACAGGATGAACAATAAACCGTTTAGCTTACCATTGTCTTGGACAATGCAAGATCCAAATTAGGCGTTACCTAATAGGAAATGCTTCTGGAGCTTCTGATCCGATAGATCCGATGCTTATCCAGCCAATCGGAGTCCGCTTGCAGAGCGGACATTGTTCCGAAGAACCTCCGATGTAACTCCATTTAGCGGAACAATAGTCCGCCGGAAGCGGATAACTAAATAGCCGGGGGGCGGAGATAGTAACGGTTATCTCGGCGGAGTCGGACATTGGCCCTATTCTGCGCTAGCCCCACTTCGTTAAAGAACTTCTGTCCGGGCGCCATGTGCCTGTCGGAGAAAAGTCGGAGATCGGTCGGAGTAATTTGTCCGACCGGAGTCGGACCGGGCCTAGGCCCGCAGACAGCTCGTGCCTGATCACATGACCGGACCGCATTGAACCGATAGCCGGTGATCACGTGACACCCGGGACTACCCAGGTTTACTCTCTAATATTCTTACCCGAGGAATCGGCTTCCGGGCGACGGAATCGTCGGAATCGCCGGAATCGCCGGAATCGCCGGCGCAACCGGTCGACCGAGTGCGCAGCGAGTCGCCCGACCACGGGCCTTATGTTTGTTATGACCACCCACACAACCGGTCGATGGGTTACATGGCGAGCAAGTAGACGCACGGCGCAACCGGTCGACCGAGTGTGCAGTCAGACGTGGAGATTCACCAATGCAGATGGAATCGCTCACTGCATAAGGGGATGGAATCGCCTACCGCCATACAGATGGAATCGCCTACACAGCCACTGGAATCGCTGGAATCGCCTACACAGCCACCGGAATCGCTGGAATCGCCTACATAGCCACCGGAATCGCTGGAATCGCCTACACAGCCACTGGAATCGCTGGAATCGCCTACATAGCCACTGGAATCGCTGGAATCGCCTACATAGCCACTGGAATCGCTGGAATCGCCTACACAGCCACTGGAATCGCTGGAATCGCCTACATAGCCACCGGAATCGCTGGAATCGCCTACCATTATATGGACGGAATCGCTGGAGTCGCCTGCACAACCGGTCGATGGATTGTGCAAAGAGCAAGTAGATCATGAACGGCGCAACTGGTCGACCGAGTGTGCAGCGAGTCACCCGACCACAGGCCTTATGTTTGTTATGACCACCCTCACAACCAGTCGATGGGTCACACGGCGAGCAAGTAGACTTCATGGCGCAACTGGTCGACCGAGTGTGCAGTCAGACGTGGATGGTAGACCATTATCGATCCATCAACGCAGATGGAATCACTCACTACACAAGGGGATGGAATCACCTACCGCTATACAGATGGAATGGCCTACATAGCCACCGGAATCGCTGGAATCGCCTACACAGCCACTGGAATCGCTGGAATCGCCTACATAGCCACCGGAATCGCTGGAATCGCCTACCATTATATGGACGGAATCGCTGGAGTCGCCTGCACAACTGGTCGATGGATTGTGCAGAGAGCAAGTAGATCGTGAACAGCGCAACCGGTCGACCGAGTGTGCAGCGAGATCGGAGTACCAAGGACTGGGATGGAATCACTGGAGTCACCTGACCACCCTCACAACCAGTCAATGGGTCACACGGTGAGCAAGTAGACTCATGGCGCAACTGGTCGACCGAGTGTGCAGTCAGATGTGGAGATTCACCAATGCAGATGGAATTGCTCACTACACAAGGGAATGGAATTGCCTACTGCTATACAGATGGAATTGCCTACATAGCCACTGGAATCGCTGGAATCGCCTACGCAGCCACCGGAATCGCTGGAATCGCCTACCATTATATGAATGGAATTGCTGGAGTCGCCTGCACAACTGGTCGATGGATTGTGCAGAAAGCAAGTAGATCATGAACGGCGCAACCGGTCGACCGAGTGTGCAGCTAGATCAGAGTACCAAGGACTGGGATGGAATCACTGGAGTCACCTGACCACCCTCACAACCAGTCGATGGGTCACACAGCAAGCAAGTAGACTCATGGCGCAACTGGTCGACCGAGTGTGTAGTCAGATGTGGAGATTCACCAATGCAGATGGAATTGCTCACTACACAAGGGGACGGAATCACCTACTGCTATACAGATGGAATTGCCTACACAGCCACCAGAATCACTGGAATCGCCTACATAGCCACTGGAATCGCTGGAATCGCCTACACAGCCATCGGAATCGCTGGAATTGCCTACACAGCCACTGGAATCGCTGGAATCGCCTACACAGCCACTGGAATCGCTGGAATCACCTGCACAACCGGTCGATGGATTGTGCAGAGAGCAAGTAGACTATGAATGGACACAACCAGTTGACCATCAGATGTTAGGTAAATGATCATCAATTCACTACACAGATGGAATCGCCTGCACAACTGGTCGACAAATTGCGCAGTGAGTAAAGTAGACTATGAATGGTGCAACCGATCAACCAAGTGTGCAGTAAGATGGGATGGTAGACTAGACTAGTTATCCACTGGGAATGTCTACCCATCATATGGATGAAATCACTGGAGTCGCCCGACCACCTTGCGCAACTGGTCGACGGATTACGCAGCGAGGATGGCACAACGAGTCGATCAAGTGTGCAGTAGGGATGGATGGTGAATCAGTAGACTATAGAGAATGGATTATCACCATCATATTTGAAAAGGGTCATAAGGCATGAGAGCATGGGAATATTAAGTGGTGATACTTAGCAGCTCAGTTCATGTGGCTGTTGCAGTCAACAGAACAGAACATGCAGGGAACTAAATCACGACCATCGACGATGGTGCGACCAATCGACCGACCAACCTGTGCAGCAAGCCCATGGCCATCAGCCACGATCAAACGACGATAAGCAGCACGACCGGTACCACCGAGCATGCAGCGAGTCAACAAACTATAAAGCCTCATCGGTCGTCTACTCGGCGAGGACCATCAAGGACAAGCACAACCGGTCGACGGACTGCGTCACTAAGATCGTCAACCAACGAACAACCCTACTCGTAGACTTGAACCAAGTGTCACTGCACAGCCACGTGATCATATATGGAATGATGATGTCAAAGCCATATTTGGAAGGGTCATGTAATGTGGGAATTTTTCGTCGAGCGTGGGACAATTCACCACTCCTATGATTACTCCATATGGACAGACTCACAGGAGTGGGTTGCTAGAGATAGCAGTTCTGGAATCACCTACCATATATGAATGGAAACAGAATTCAAAGTCAGCCAATTCTGAGCGGCTGTGCTGAAACCTCTCTTGACCTTGAACCACTACCTTCCTCATTTGGAACACTAACCAAACGATGTCTGTGAGTAGACCAGTCTGACTAGGGAATGCTAACCTAATACCCACTAGACTTCGTCTACTGACATGGTGAGTAGCAGGGCCTGCACACCTGGTCGACGATTTACGCTGGCCCATTAGACCGCTGCTGCTAGTGGCACTACCGATGTGAGTACCGACCTTTGGGAGCGCAACCGGTCGACGACTTACGCTGGCCCATTAGACCACTGCTGCTAGTGGCATTACCGACACTGTGAGTAGCAGGGCCTGCACACTCGGTCGACGACTTACGCTGGCCCCACGAGATCCCTGCTGCCAACAGCACTACCAACGTAAGTACCGTCGCGAGCGCAACCGGTCGACGACTCACGCCTGCCACCAGATCGCTAGAGCAGCGGACGTCCGTCACGTAAGTAGGCGATCGTGAGCGCAGTCGATCGACGACTTACGCCAGACACTAGATCGCAGGAGCAGCGAACGCTACCACGGTAAGTAGCATCGCGAGCATGACCGGTCGACGACTCACGCCGGTTAGGGGGGAAGTACACCACACAGGGTAGTGCCAACGGGTTGCCAGTGTTAATAGGCGATGAGAAAAGACGAGGGAGGAAGGGGCCTTTAGTGTAAACACCGAAGGCTGGCTCTTTCGACTTGAAGTCTCATCAGCCTCTTTTCGTCTCTTTATATATTGCATGGACAGGGATTTAGAGCGGAGTCCGAATCGCAAGCGTTGATAAGAGTGACTTATCCCATTGGTTACCGTTGGTTCGGTGCTACTAGACTGGCAAGCGTCTCCGATGCGAGAACCACGTAGTGGGGGCAGAGCGGCACTACACTCAGCCGATCGCGACCCGATCGTCAGGTGAACCAACTTCCCGGTGATGTACTCCCGATATATACAGGATGAACAATAAACCGTTTAGCTTACCATTGTCTTGGACAATGCAAGATCCAAATTAGGCGTTACCTAATAGGAAATGCTTCTGGAGCTTCTGATCCTTTAGACCCGATGCTTATCCAGCCAATCGGGCGCCGCTTGCAGAGCGGCCATTGTCCCGAAGAACACCCGATATAACTCCATTTGTAGATTCTATTGTTCTACAGAAGCGGATAACTAAATAGCCGGGGGGCGGTGACAGTAACGGTTGTCACGGCGCAATCGGACATCGGCCCTGTTGCGCACTAGCCCCACTTCGTTAAAGAACTTCTATCCGGGCGCCATGTGCCTGTCGGAAAAAAGTCGGAGATTGATCGGAGTAATTTATCCGACCGGAGTCGGACCGGGCCTAGACCCGCAGACAGCTCGTGCCTGATCACGTGACCGGACCGCATTGAACCGATAGCCGGTGATCACGTGACACCCGGGACTACCCAGGTTTACTCTCTCACGATTCTATATCTATTTGTTAAGTTGGTTAGGGTTGGACAGGGTTATCCCAACATTTGATCCACTATTTAGTGCAAAATAAGAGATTTTTACAAGAAACTTGCACAAATCAGTGTGTATAGTTTGCGCAAATCATGGTTTGTATGATTTGCGCAAATCAGTGGGTATGGTTTTGCACAAATCAGTGTGTATAGTTTGTGCAAACCCCATACCCATTCATTTGCGCAAATCATACAAACCATGATTTGCGCAAACTATACACACTGATTTGTGCAAGTTTCTTGTAAAAATCTCTTATTTTGCACTAAATAGTGGATCAAATGTTGGGATAACCCTGTCCAACCCTAACCAACTTAACAAATAGATATAGAATTCGGACTCCGTTCTAAATCCCTGTCCATGCAATATATAAAGAGACGAAAAGAGGCTGATGAGACTTCAAGTCGAAAGAGCCAGCCTTCGGTGTTTACACTAAAGGCCCCTTCCTCCCTCGTCTTTTCTCATCGCCCATTAACACTGGCTACCCGTTGGCACTACCCTGTGTGGTGTACTTCCCACCTAACCCTAAGTAACCTAAGTAACCTAAGGGATGATCCCAAAGTTACCACCCTTGCGGGAGGTGAACCACAGGATACCACTTTTAGACGAGGGCAAACAGTACTCATACCATCTGCCCAGGTGTCCAGACACACTGAAACAACAGTTGTCAGAAAAGATATGAATGTATACCGACGCTGGATGGTGGGAAATGAAGAGCTTCCCGCAGGCCGCCCCAATGCTATGCATCCCGAAGAAAACTGGCAAGCTATGAACGGTCGTAGATTGCCAGAAGAGGAATGACAATACTGTCAAGGACATCACTCCCTTCCCTGATCAGGATCAGATCCGGATGGACATAGCACGAGCGAAATACCACTCAAAGATAGACCTATCCAATGCGTATGAACAGGTGAGGATAGAACCTCAGGATGTGTGGAAGACCGCATTCTCCACGATTTACGGGACCTTCCTCAGTCAGGTCATGCAACAAGGGGACTGCAACACCCCAGCGACGTTCCAACGTCTGATGACAGTTATATTCCGTGACCATCTGGGTCGTTTCATCTACGCTTATCTCGACAATTTATTCCTCTATAGTGAGACAATCGAGGAGCATGATCGTCACCGACCACAAGGCATTGGGATACCTCAAGACACAGCGAAAGCTGTCCAGCAGACAGGTACAATGGCTGGATTATATGTCCAGATTTGATGCGACAATTGTCTACATCAAGGGTATGGAGAACAAAGTAGTGGACTGTCTGTCCAGGTATAAGGATGGAGGTGGAGAATGTGCCTCCAACAAAGATATAGACTGGGCAAATGCTGACATTCGCCTGGACCCAGAAGGGGACGATCTTCCCCATGATCGGTGGCAGGAACTGTGCCTTAGCATGATAAGGGAAGTGGGGGGTGAACCCATGACGAAGAACAGGAGGATGACTGAGGAGAAGGAAGTTTGTAGGATGGAAGCAGAAGAGATGGTGACCAATGCCGAGATGAGTAAGGGAGATGATCTCTCCGAAAGTTCAGGAGATGATCCCAGCCTACTCGAATCTGTGGGTAGCTCACCTGACCTACCAAACCATATACAAGCGCAGCTGGGGCTCGAAAGCGCTATAAGCGTGGGATACAAGAATGACAGTGTGCTGTCCAAAGTGCTTGAAGAGCCCAAACATTTCGCAACGTTCAGGGTGAGGGACGACTTCATATATACAGATAACAGAGGAGGGGAAGAAGTCCTCTGCGTACCTCATGCCGAATATGAAGGCGACACTATAATCGCCATGATTATCGCACAAGCGCATCGAATATTAGGGCATCTGGGGGCCCAGAGAACAGCGGACTATGTCCGCAGATGGTATTGGTGACTGAAACTAGGCCGAGAGATTGACAAGTACTGCCGGTCATGTGCCATATGTCAGGCCACCAAGACCAACAACCAGAGGCCAAAAGGCCTCCTACACAGCATGCCCATACCAACTAGGCCCTGGGGGTCAATCGCAATGGACTTTGTAGGTCCATTTCCCCCAAGCGAAGGGTTCGACTATATGTGGGTCGTGCTGTGTAGACTCACATCAATGGTCCACCTGGTGCCGGTCAATATGACCGTTAGAGCTTCACAGCTCGCGTGTGTGTACGTGAAGGAAGTTGTGCGGTGTCACGCACCAAACAGGTTTGGTACAGTGAACATGGAAGATAACGTCTATATCGAATGATCCTTATGCGAAGGATAAGCACGACGGACCCTCATCATAGCCATCTATCACACAAGAAGACTATCCTGATGCAAGAGATGATTGCCAACGCTGACAGTCATCACTCGCACAAGAACTGCCAAGAAGCAGAAGAAACTGAAGGAATAACGTCTATTATGGTATGAGAAAGGAATGCACACTATCACAGTCCAACTCCCATACCAGAACGAGCAAAGAAGCTGAAGAATTGAAGGAGAAACGAAGGAAAGAAGAGAAGAAACAATTTTAGCGCCGAAATGTCATTTTTAGGCGCCCAGTGCCGGCATTCCGATATTTTGAATAGCTCCACCGTTTCTGAAGCTATCAGGCATGTGACTATACCGTCAGAGAGCCTAGAGCATGGTCTATCTGCCTGTCAAGTTCCGACGTAAATCTGTTCATTTCCCACGGAGATATTCCCCCCGCAATCCAGACACTTGTCTCATGCTCACTATGGAGTCCGTATTTTCTCTGGATCATTTATCCACTATTGCTGCAGATATCCACTATGTCCTGCTCTTAGGACAGCCTCTCCCTGAGTTCCCGTGCACTGCCTGGCACATATCTTCCCAGCCTGCTCCCTCAGTCCCCCTCGTTCTTGGTCAGCGCGTTCTCCTCGTCAGTCCTGCATCAAGGACGTACTTTGGTCATCTTAGGTCTATTGTCAAGCTTGAGAAGTCTTCTCTGGTCGTCTCTGTGTCCCCTGAGCCCTCAGCCTATGGTCCCTTCCTCCCAGATACTTGCCATGTCCATCTTCCTCTGTCGTTTGTCTTGCTTTCCCGGATGCATCGAATTCAGTACTCCATCCGCTTCCCTGCTTTCAGATGGCGTCCCCCAGCACCATGACAGTTATACCCCCACTTTAGAGTGCTATTAGGAAGAAGAACCCTCTCTCGTTCTTTCCCAGAAGAGAGCTCGTCAAGGGAGCCCATGGTTGTGCTACAGCGGCGCTAGAACACATGCATTACACCTTAGTGTATGCTGACCCCCCAAAGACCTCTGGACCCCTGGTACCCTTCTTGTGGCTGTTCTGTCTCGGATCAATCCCCCTATTAATCCCAGATCTTCCCCATTGTTGTCCCATCAAACTTCTTAGACTGTGCATCAATGACTCCCTTCTGCTGTGCAGTGACTCATCCCTTGCTTACTGATGCTCTCTTGTCATCAGTATTACTCTATCCCTTTCGCATTTTTGGTATATTACTCAGCTGATGACTCACTCCCTTACCAATCAATCTTGTCATGCAGCTTACTCATTCCTTTACTCAGCAGCTTATTCATGCTCCCTATGCTTACTCATTCATGCTTATCCCTTGCTTACTGATCACTTACAAACCCCTTACAAAGCTCTTACCAATCCCTTACCAATCTTTGACAAATTCTGCTTACTCCCTTCTCTTTTTGTACTTTAATGCTGTGCCCCCTCATGTATTTAAACCCCTGGGCTCAGCCCAGTGGAAGAGAGCAAAATAGCACGAAATTATCCCTCTCTCAGTCCCTCTCAGTCACTATCCCCTCAGTACTTTGAGTCTTGTAGGCTTCAGTGAAGGTCTAAAGACTCTGATATTCAAGTTTTATCCAATCTATTCAAGTCCAAGTCTTTCTCTAGGCTCAAGCGGAGTCTAGCCTGTCAATCCTTCATCTCCTATTGCTTCTGGACGTCAGGAGCCCCCTTGCCCCTTTGCTGCACCAATCTCTGGGTGTAGTATTGCTACTTCAGTCTCAGTCAACTCAATCCCCGCTTTGACACTTCCTAGGCTTTAGGAAGAGTCCAGACACCTACTCCCTTCGTCTTCTATTGCTCCTGTACCCCAGGAGTATCCTGCATCATCGTCTGCATCACCCTGTTGGTGTAGATCCCCTCTTCCCCTCCTCAGCACATCCTCTCTGGACACCGCGGAGGTAAACCACCACTTGCACAATTTCGTAGTCCTTTGTTGGTGTTGTGTTTGGGTTGTTGTTCTGACCCAAATCCACACTTTGACTCACACCGGTACCCTGGCTGGACCATACACTATGGTGACACTGGTACCCTGGCCTGACCATAAATTATGATGACACCCACACCCAGGCCGGATTGTATATTATGGTGACACCAGTACCCTGGCCCAACCATACACTATGGTGACACCAGTACCCTGGCCCGACCATAAATTATGGTGACACCCACACCCAGGCCAGATTGTATATTACAGTGACACCGGTACCCTGGCCAGACCATACACTATGGTAACACCCACACCCAGGCCGGATTGTATATTATGGTGACACCGGTACCCTGGCTGGACCATACACTATGGTGACACCAGTACCCTGGCTGGACTGTACACTATGGTGACACCAGTACCCTGGCCTGACCATAAACTATGGTGACACACACACCCAGGCCAGATTGTATATTATGGTGACACTGGTACCCTGGCCAGACCGTACACTATGGTGACACCTGCACCCAGGCCAGGCCCTATATGATGGTGACACCGGTACCCTGGCCTGACCATAAACTATGGTGACACCCACACCCAGGCCGGACTGTATATTATGGTTAAACTACACACCCTGGCTGGACCATACACTATGGTGATACCTGCATCCTGGCCTGACCCTATATTATGGGTGACCCACCCCCAGGCTGGACCATGTATTATGGTGACAATTCCACACACAGGCCAGACCATATATCATGGCAACACCCTGTAGTCCGGCCTGACCCCTGCTGGCCCATAAGATATGGCTGATTGTCAACCACTGCTGGCCATAAAGTATGGTACAATGTAGGTTCATTATGTGTTTTACCTATGTTTCTGCTCATTCCCTTGGCTCAGCAGCTTGTTTAGGCTTTCCCCATCGATGACTCAGCCTGATTACACTGCTTACTGATCGCTTACCAATCTCTTACCAAGCACTTAGTCATTTGTCCTTACAGGGCCACAGCCCCTCCTGTATATAAACCAGCAGCCAAAGGCTGCAAGGAAGTGTCTGCTTCCCCCTCAATAAAGCGACCACATTCACTCTCCCCCTCTGTCTATAAGCTCTATCTCTGTCTTTGGACTTGTAGGTCACTCAGTGCTGGCCTAAAGCTCCACTATTGTTGTTTGTCAGATATATATTGTATCTGATCAGTTCTCTAGGCTGAAGCGCAGTCTAGCATCTCTGTCCACTCTATCCCATCACTCTCCATTGCATTCTTGAAGCAGGAACTGTCCCCTTGCTTCCCTGTTGCTCTGTCACTGCTGTTACACCCCTCTTGTCAATTCATCATCGCTCTTCAATCCCAGGACTCTTCCTAACCACTGTGGTAGGCTGAAGAGGAGTCAATACCATCCCCAGTCGCATCTATTCCCCATCAGAAGCCCTTCTCTTCCCTCCTGCACCTTGCCTGAAGGTGTGCAGCACATTCCCCTGTGGAGATTAAATACCAGAACCACAAAGGAAGACCACCACTTGCTTTTTGTTGTCATTTGGTGTTGGTTGTTGGTTGTTCTGACCTCTTCCCTCACTTAGGCGCACAATGGACAGTGATCGGAAAGGGATCTGTGGATCTGCTGATTTGGATCTAGCTTTTCTAATATGGACTTGAAGATCAGGCACCAATGCAAAATCCCATATATGGTGGCCACTAATGCATTAGATCCAAAGTTAAAGTCCGGAAATAGCATCTTAGCTGCCAAACAACATAGCTGGCCCCAGAAGTAGCTAGCTCACCAATGGATTTTCCAAAAGAAGGTAGCAGGGAGGAATTGAAGACTAATTGACATGGGAGAAACACCAGCTTGGGACTCCTTCAACAAAGTGTCTGGGACCTTTCCAGTGCAGTACCACCCACAGAATATCCAAGTCTACTCAACATACAGCATGGCTCGCAATTGTTCCTCTAGCAGATCCTCTATTGAGGATCCTGATATACAAGATGAGCAAGACCATTCTTCTGACTTGTCGGGCCCAGAGGCACCACAAAATGTGGTAAAAACCAAACTCTGGGATGATGAGGTCGAGGTCCTTGAGGAAGCCTTGGAAGACTGGAAGGCAGCTGACAGCAACCAAAGGAAAGTTATGAAGAATGCCATGAAGGCAAAAATCAAACAGCTCCCTGCCAATAGCACACTCAAAGGACATAAATGGGAGAAGAAAAAAAAAGTGTGCCCCATTTCCATAACTTCACATGGACTACTGATGCATCACCAATATCAGGCAATTAAAAATTGGTTGTATAACCACAGCTGAGCCTGTGCCCAAAAGGCCCTAGTAAAGTACGGACGTAGGTGGACTGCCAGATCAGTCATAATGAAGTTGAAGAAAAAAGAAATTGAAGCCAAATTAGAACAGGCTGGAATTGCCCAAGGCAGCTCAACCATAATTAAAGGCTACCAAAAGGCAGTAGGAAGCATCATGGGGAAGCTGACCCAGGAGGAATGGGATGCCACAGAAAAGCAGGCTGATGAATGGAATGAGGAGCAGCTGCCAGCAGAGGTCCAGGCCAAGTAAGTCTGTGATGTTATCTGGACAATTATTTACCTGCAAACAGAATGGCCCAGACAAAAGGCCGACAATATGTCAAACAGTTTGCGCAGGAAATGTGGCAGCATTGTGGGATGCAGGTGGTCGTCATGGCGGCATGGAAGGACCAGAATGGTCAGCCCATGATGGGAATGTATGTTACCCCTTTCTGATGGTATTTGTATACTCACAGTCACAGGCATGACTTTAATTCAGCATTAGGAGAAGGGAAGACCTTTGCCAATTGGGATGACATCAAACACCACTGGGATGCATATGCCCAAGAGGCCATAGGAGGTGAAGAACATGATGATAGTGATGGTGATGCCGGACCAACACCATGCCAGAAGAAAGGCCAGAAGAGGCTGCAAACCATTTTGCCAACAACGGAAGACGGCATACCAATGATCCCGATGATCCTCGATATGCAAGCATTGGAGAGAAAAGATATTATGAGGACCTTTGTGACATGGCATTATCGTAAATTCTACCTTGTCAATGGAGTGAGATTTGACCCCTGGCTACAGGCAAGGCATGTGGGAAGCCACATGCCAGTGTTCCTTGAGCTGCCATCCATGCAAAGACCAGTATCTACATATCATCTGGGTATCTGCTGCAGCATTGGGAGTTCAAAGAGCCAACCTGGCTCACAAATCAGGAGGTTACCAAGGTACTGGAATTCTGGCGGGACAGGCAAGTGACAGATCCAGATGATGTGCTGACATTCCAGAAATGGAGAGATATGGATGGTGGATTACAAGATCCAGTTTCAGATTGTGGGGAATCAGTTGCCGCAGAGATAAGTGGAGAAAGGCCGCCCTTAGAAGTTAGCTCTGAATACCCATGATCATCAACTCGTTTTGACTGGTTCAAAGTACCTGTGGAACTGGATGCAGAACTGGCAATTGGTCAGAAGAGACGGTGGACAATAGGTATGGATCTCTTAACCCTGTTATGCAAAACATTGATTTGCATAAAAGAAGAGGCCAAGAGAGAGAGTCCATTGCAACAGGCAAAAAGTGATGCTGGTCAAACCAGGATGATGGTATGCCCCATACTGATTCAAGGCATTCAATCCTTCTAAATTTGGAACACCCCTGTCAGTGAGCCATACAACACCTATTCAACAAATGCCTGGTTAGTTCCTTTGACTATATATGTTGTCAGAATATGAAGTTTACATATAGAGGATGACACAGATGGACATAATGCAAGATCATCTAAGCAAAAGGGTAAGTGATGCTTGTTGTCGCTATGCCAGCAGGAACATCTGAACAGAAATGATCAGCAGCACTGACAGCAGAGCAGCCTGCTGACGCTACACAGCAAGGTGGGTGTCAGTTTACCTTAATGGAAGATGTATCTCACACAAGCAACCTCATATCTAGATCTTGGCAACACCATGGCTAATAACCCAACCAAGCCAAAGCCCTGGGTTAAATTTAAAAGCACACCTGATGTGCCCGGCAACACAAATGGAATGGACAGCGGTCAATCGGGGGATGATGATGCTGCACGCTCTAGAGGCAAGGCGAAGCAGGTAGGCAGCACATGCTGGGTGTTCAGGTCCCAAAGTATGAATGCTGTTGCTGGACCAAGTCAACCAGAATGGCACAGAAGGCCACCAAAGCGGCCAGATGCCAATGTCCCCACACTGAGCCCAAAGAGACACCATAAATAATAGATCTGTAGAATTGTAGGCAAATGCTATGGTCAAATGTGCAATTTCTAGTCCTGAAACATTGTATTGCATCACTATGGTAACAAAACTACAGCATAGAGGGATCTAATACTACAAGATCCTCAGGGCTATTGGACTCATTTATCTGGCCGTCTTCACCAAGTTGTGCTGACCAAGCCAACATGTCCTGCATATTCGCCAATGTTGCTCTCCAGCACATTTCCGACTGCCACAGGCTGGCCATGTCCAGCAACGTATTTGTGTAATGGATATAGGCCACAATCATTGGGTGGTTGAGGCCGGCATTGAGGGGGAGTAGGTCGGGCAAGTTTCTAGGAGGGATGCTTGTAGCAACTCACCTTGCATGTGCCACTGGATAATACCAAGTGAGCCAATACCATGGAGGAAGCGCGAGAGAGACTTACATGAAAGCAGATCACCCTCAAATGGATCTGCATGCTCACCCAATGCATCAATCCTGTCCAACATTTCAAAATATTCCACTGGATGATTGTCAAATACACATAAATCTTGAAATAATACTGACTTACCATCATCCACGCGCATATGTCCCCGGAATTGTGACTGCGATCCAGATACAGCCTCAGTAGTTGATGCAGCCTCCCTTGGAGAGGACTGACTGGATGCCAGGGGTGATGGCAATGCTGTTTCAATTCCAGCATGTGGAACTTGCATGGGAAAGGGCGGAATCCATGTGGCCATTGTGGCTGGTGGAGAGGGTGGGGTCCATGCACGTGGTTGGCTGCCTTGGGACAATGGGTGAACCAATGAAGTAGCTGTTGTTGCTGCCAGTTGTGGCATCCATGCCCGAGACCTAAGAGTGTGTGAAGATGGCAGATTGGATGGATCTGCAGCAATTGGAGGAGATGGTGCATCCAAGCCTGGGATCTAGTCCTGGTGGTGGCTGCATGTATCTCAAGTGCTGGGGTGTCAGGAAGGGTTTAAATACATGAGGGGGCACAGCATTAAAGTACAAAAAGAGAAGGGAGTAAGCAGAATTTGTCAAAGATTGGTAAGGGATTGGTAAGAGCTTTGTAAGGGGTTTGTAAGTGATCAGTAAGCAAGGGATAAGCATGAATGAGTAAGCATAGGGAGCATGAATAAGCTGCTGAGTAAAGGAATGAGTAAGCTGCATGACAAGATTGATTGGTAAGGGAGTGAGTCATCAGCTGAGTAATATACCAAAAATGCGAAAGGGATAGAGTAATACTGATGACAAGAGAGCATCAGTAAGCAAGGGATGAGTCACTGCACAGCAGAAGGGAGTCATTGATGCACAGTCTAAGAAGTTTGATGGGACAACAATGGG
Source organism: Scleroderma bovista (assembly GCA_037178675.1). Taxonomy (NCBI): domain Eukaryota; kingdom Fungi; phylum Basidiomycota; class Agaricomycetes; order Boletales; family Sclerodermataceae; genus Scleroderma; species Scleroderma bovista. The sequence goes on along the minus strand of JAYMGJ010000012.1, from coordinate 39,812 downwards.
GAAGATCTGGGATTAATAGGGGGATTGATCCGAGACAGAACAGCCACAAGAAGGGTACCAGGGGTCCAGAGGTCTTTGGGGGGTCAGCATACACTAAGGTGTAATGCATGTGTTCTAGCGCCGCTGTAGCACAACCATGGGCTCCCTTGACGAGCTCTCTTCTGGGAAAGAACGAGAGAGGGTTCTTCTTCCTAATAGCACTCTAAAGTGGGGGTATAACTGTCATGGTGCTGGGGGACGCCATCTGAAAGCAGGGAAGCGGATGGAGTACTGAATTCGATGCATCCGGGAAAGCAAGACAAACGACAGAGGAAGATGGACATGGCAAGTATCTGGGAGGAAGGGACCATAGGCTGAGGGCTCAGGGGACACAGAGACGACCAGAGAAGACTTCTCAAGCTTGACAATAGACCTAAGATGACCAAAGTACGTCCTTGATGCAGGACTGACGAGGAGAACGCGCTGACCAAGAACGAGGGGGACTGAGGGAGCAGGCTGGGAAGATATGTGCCAGGCAGTGCACGGGAACTCAGGGAGAGGCTGTCCTAAGAGCAGGACATAGTGGATATCTGCAGCAATAGTGGATAAATGATCCAGAGAAAATACGGACTCCATAGTGAGCATGAGACAAGTGTCTGGATTGCGGGGGGAATATCTCCGTGGGAAATGAACAGATTTACGTCGGAACTTGACAGGCAGATAGACCATGCTCTAGGCTCTCTGACGGTATAGTCACATGCCTGATAGCTTCAGAAACGGTGGAGCTATTCAAAATATCGGAATGCCGGCACTGGGCGCCTAAAAATGACATTTCGGCGCTAAAATTGTTTCTTCTCTTCTTTCCTTCGTTTCTCCTTCAATTCTTCAGCTTCTTTGCTCGTTCTGGTATGGGAGTTGGACTGTGATAGTGTGCATTCCTTTCTCATACCATAATAGACGTTATTCCTTCAGTTTCTTCTGCTTCTTGGCAGTTCTTGTGCGAGTGATGACTGTCAGCGTTGGCAATCATCTCTTGCATCAGGATAGTCTTCTTGTGTGATAGATGGCTATGATGAGGGTCCGTCGTGCTTATCCTTCGCATAAGGATCATTCGATATAGACGTTATCTTCCATGTTCACTGTACCAAACCTGTTTGGTGCGTGACACCGCACAACTTCCTTCACGTACACACACGCGAGCTGTGAAGCTCTAACGGTCATATTGACCGGCACCAGGTGGACCATTGATGTGAGTCTACACAGCACGACCCACATATAGTCGAACCCTTCGCTTGGGGGAAATGGACCTACAAAGTCCATTGCGATTGACCCCCAGGGCCTAGTTGGTATGGGCATGCTGTGTAGGAGGCCTTTTGGCCTCTGGTTGTTGGTCTTGGTGGCCTGACATATGGCACATGACCGGCAGTACTTGTCAATCTCTCGGCCTAGTTTCAGTCACCAATACCATCTGCGGACATAGTCCGCTGTTCTCTGGGCCCCCAGATGCCCTAATATTCGATGCGCTTGTGCGATAATCATGGCGATTATAGTGTCGCCTTCATATTCGGCATGAGGTACGCAGAGGACTTCTTCCCCTCCTCTGTTATCTGTATATATGAAGTCGTCCCTCACCCTGAACGTTGCGAAATGTTTGGGCTCTTCAAGCACTTTGGACAGCACACTGTCATTCTTGTATCCCACGCTTATAGCGCTTTCGAGCCCCAGCTGCGCTTGTATATGGTTTGGTAGGTCAGGTGAGCTACCCACAGATTCGAGTAGGCTGGGATCATCTCCTGAACTTTCGGAGAGATCATCTCCCTTACTCATCTCGGCATTGGTCACCATCTCTTCTGCTTCCATCCTACAAACTTCCTTCTCCTCAGTAATCCTCCTGTTCTTCGTCGTGGGTTCACCCCCCACTTCCCTTATCATGCTAAGGCACAGTTCCTGCCACCGATCATGGGGAAGATCGTCCCCTTCTGGGTCCAGGCGAATGTCAGCATTTGCCCAGTCTATATCTTTGTTGGAGGCACATTCTCCACCTCCATCCTTATACCTGGACAGACAGTCCACTACTTTGTTCTCCATACCCTTGATGTAGACAATTGTCGCGTCAAATCTGGACATATAATCCAGCCATTGTACCTGTCTGCTGGACAGCTTTCACTGTGTCTTGAGGTATCCCAATGCCTTGTGGTCGGTGACGATCATGCTCCTCGATTGTCTCACTATAGATGAATAAATTGTCGAGATAAGCGTAGATGAAACGACCCAGATGGTCACGGAATATAACTGTCATCAGACGTTGGAACGTCGCTGGGGTGTTGCAGTCCCCTTGTTGCATGACCTGACTGAGGAAGGTCCCGTAAATCGTGGAGAATGCGGTCTTCCACACATCCTGAGGTTCTATCCTCACCTGTTCATACGCATTGGATAGGTCTATCTTTGAGTGGTATTTCGCTCGTGCTATGTCCATCCGGATCTGATCCTGATCAGGGAAGGGAGTGATGTCCTTGACAGTATTGTCATTCCTCTTCTGGCAATCTACGACCGTTCATAGCTTGCCAGTTTTCTTCGGGATGCATAGCATTGGGGCGGCCTGCGGGACGCTCTTCATTTCCCACCATCCAGCGTCGGTATACATTCATATCTTTTCTGACAACTGTTGTTTCAGTGTGTCTGGACACCTGGGCAGATGGTATGAGTACTGTTTGCCCTCGTCTAAAAGTGGTATCCTGTGGTTCACCTCCCGCAAGGGTGGTAACTTTGGGATCATCCCACTTAATATGTCATTATATTCTTGGAACCACTGGTTCCATAATCGAGGTATATCCCCCTCAGTCATGGGCTTAACTGCCCTAATTCCTGCAAGTCTCCTTGCTGTAACCATAGGTTCTGCTTCGTTTACCGGGTTGATTCTTCCAATGCTCCCCCCCCTCCCCTGCATATGCACGACCAGGCGCCAGCCAGGTCCGCCTGCGTAGGCAGTCAATCGCATCGAGGAGGGTTCCCCAATACACGCATGCAAGATGGTCTCGCAGATGGGGCCTCGGGGTCCTGTAACATGGGAATCTCTCCACGCCCAATGTGCAGTTTCTGTTGACCAAAGTTGACAACAGCGGCATTCTGCCACAGGAATGGTATACCTAGGATGCAATTGTAGCGATTGATATTTGCAATATCTTTGGGCTGAAAATGCCCCGATCGATAGCTGAGCGCGCACTCCATGGGTAATCCTCGAGCGGCTACCCACGCATCCCAACTGCAAAGTGAGCTGTTGCTCAAGGGGGAATGTAGCCACACGGGTGACTGTGGCGAACGCGGGGCTCAGGAAATTCCCCATACTCCCAGTGTCAACCATAGTGAGGGCATGACACCCATGAATCAGCGCCTCGACAGTAACGCAGGCCTGGATGCCTGCGGGAACCATTGGGCACAAAATTGTCCCTTGCGAATTATTCATGTTCAATGTGTATCGGAACGCTCGAGCCACGGGCTCAGTGGTCATCACGGCCATGCGCCGGTCAATCCTTGCCGGGGCCCTGTCCCCATTCCATGCTCCTGAAGAGATCATGGTCTCTTGACCATTTCCGCGTACTATGACGACTGTGTCATCCTCGTAATGTAATATGCTTGTTTCTGTCAATGCTTGGGGGCGCATGTCCCCCACAGAACTCACTGGAGCAGGCACAGGGGATTCCATCGCTAAGCCGCGAATTCCCATGCCTGCCACCATGCAATGCAGTTCGCTCTCGAGCAGGTTGTCACGCTCTTCACCATCAGCGATCATCGCCGGGGGACTAACCGTCCTTGCAATGTCGTCTACAGGCTCAGGGGCCTGTACCCCTACATTCACATGCCTAGTTCGCTCAGGTACCGCTTCACCGATGTCAGCCAATGGTTGAGGGGACGTTGTGCGCCCCTTGTGCATGTTGCACGTTCGTGCCCAGTCGCACTGCATCTGTGCCTGGTCACAGTCGTTCCATCCCCTATCGTACTCTTCTCGAGCATGCTGCTCAATTTCCCTCAGCACAACTACAACTGAAGGGTTGCCATTCCACACCACCTTGTCGAGGTGGCGGATGTACGCTGTGCATACCGCACAATCCCCCCAGTGTATCATGCCATAACGTGCCCTCCAGGTCCAACGTGAATGTACTTCCTGCGCGACAGCGCTGTTGGCCTCCACTGGCCTTCGCTGAGGGCTTTCCCCAACCTCCGATGGGCCCGGGGTTAATTCAGTACTGGTGTCTGAGGAATCAATCCCCTCATTATATTCCACTTGCATGGAACAACACTGGATGACGTGTTCGTCATCGGGTTCATTGAACTCCTCTATGGGGTGCATCGCCCCAAGGAATCCGACAAGTTCATCATTGTCCTCTTCTTCATCAATAGTGGAATACGCGTCGAGGTGTTCCACCTCTATCTCATTTGTTCTTGCGCTTCCTGCGCATCATCACCCGCTTTCTCCTCGTTGAGATTGATGGCAGGGTGATCTTCCCCAATTCCTTCATCCTTTGAGGTGTCAACCTTGTCCTCACGCATGTCCACTGCATACAGTCGTGCCTGGGGGCCCTTCCCCTTATCTTTCCTTGGGTGCCAGCACTCGGATGCGAGATGTCCCTCGTTCCCGCAGTTGTAGCAAGTAATTCCCTTGTGGAATGCAGCGTTGCCTGACTTCTGCGCTGTACTGGGGTTGTTTGCCCCTGCATTTGCTCCACTATTCTGGGAACCCTGCCTCTGAGAGCAGGTCCCCTGATCCTTACCCCCCTGAGCACTGGTGCTCCTATCTCTGTCAAGGGGCCTCCTGTACAACAGATTCCCCTTTCTCACAAATTTATACTGTTGGTGGCCGCTATTGTTGGTGCTGCCACTCTTGCTTGCATCTGAGCAATTATTGCTTGAGGATTATTTCTCATCATCAGACTCAGAGCCTTTTGCGCTCCTTCCATTCATTTCACCTCGTCAAGGATCTCGTCCATGGAGGAATGTTCCGCCGTTATCCCTTGTGCTTCTAGTACCATCTTAACAATAGACAGGGGCAGGCCCCCAATGAACTTCCTCGTGAATGAATACTCGTCAGGGGGTTCAACCATGCGGTGCACCCACCTTTTCAAATCATTGTAGAATGCGAGTGCTCCCTTCTCGGGGGAGTTGTTACGACCATGCCCAACTCCGGGTCTTATCCGGTCACTCCGGTCGCATCGCAACTCTACAGCTCAACTCCGGTCGCTCAACACTTACTCTGGTCATGCTCGCGCAGATATGCCTCCATTAAGTACGACCCTTGGACTATCCTCTATTCGCTCGTTACCACACCTCGCCGTTTACCCTGCCTTGACGTGAGTTCTCCATGAACTCGATATATCCTATACCTTGTAGCATTTTCACCAGACCTGATTTATTTTACCCGGACCTGACTTTATTTTCATCGGACCTGACCTAGTACTTTCTCCGGTTGTCCCTTGTCCGCCTTTTAGGCTGTTTACTTGTCACCGTATATACTTGACCCTAGTTCTTACTTAGTATAAGTACTCTGTAGTTTATCCTGTACTCCTCAGTCTGAAATCAACTTAGTCACTACTCCAGTCTCTGTCTGTCTCTGTCTCTGTCTCCGTCACTATCACCTTGACCGGAACCTACGCAAGGGATCAACGCACGTCGTCCTTGTCGTTGAATCCAAGCGGTCACCAACTCCAGCCGGACTAATCCCTTGTCCAGCCCTCTGCCCTCTCCCTTCGTCCGCGCTCGTCCGGACTTGACCGGACCTCCTACCGGAGTAGACCCGGACTTGACAGTATTTCAGACTCACACTTGTGTGGGTTCACTGTTCCATACCCCGTACGCAAACTAGCTTCTATTTCTTATGACTATGACTACGTGCTCTCGTGCTCGTACCGCTGCAGCACTTGCTGAGGAAGCAGGTGCAGTAGACGACCTCCATCTCTCTGCTGCCCAACAAGCCCTGTCTAACTGCAGGCAACCTCCGGCTTCCGTAAGCCAATTCCGGAGCTTTACAGCTCGAAACCCTACAGCGCCTTTGACTCCACGTCGAGATGCTGCGTCTCAGAGCCTTCGTGGTTCTGCAGACTTAGGTCACCATGAATCCGTTTCTGGTGATCGATTTCCCTACCATCGTGAACCCGCCCGTCACCAGTGGTTTGGCCCCGAGGACGGACCCGGAGATGATCCGGACGACCCCGGAGATGGCGACAACGATGATGATGACGATGATGACTTTGTCGACGCCATGGATGAACTAGACCCTGGTCTGGCTGTCTTCCAAAATTTAGCAGTCGCCGTCAATCGCCTCTCCCGCTCCTCCCGCCGGACCAATGACGCCTCTTCCTCCCGTGCCAAAGTCCGTGAACCAGACACCTTCGATGGTACGGATCCCAAAAAGCTCAGGACCTTCTTGGTCCAGTGTGAGCTCTGTTTCCAGGATCGAGCCAAGGCATTCCGCCTTGATAGGGCAAAGGTAACTTTCGCCCAATCATATCTAAAAGGGATGACCCTAGAATGGTTCGAACCGGACCTACTGCACTCCGGCGATCCGGCTGACCGTCCACTCTGGATGGACAGTTGGGTCCACTTTGTCGCTGAGCTCCAGAACACCTTTGGACCTCACGACCCCATCGCTGATGCTGAACATCAGCTCGAGCATCTCCGGATGAAGGACGCACACCGTGTTACGCGGTATATCGTGGACTTCAACCGCCTCGCCTCCCAGGTCCAGGACTACGGAGATGGCGCGCTCCGCCGCCTATTCTACTCCGGTCTCCCGGATCGTCTCAAGGACGAAATTGCTCGAGTCGGGAAACCCCTGACTCTACATGGGTTGAGGGCTCTTTGTCAAGAGATCGACGCGCGCTATTGGGAGCGCAAAGACGAGATCTCCCGTACGACGAAGAGCCAGCCTACCTCGTCCACCCCCAAGCCCTCCAACTCCGGAGGCAACACCCCCAAGCCCGGTCAGGCCAAGACCGGCAACTCCCCCAGCTCCGCCAACTCTGGCTCGTCCAAGACAACCAGCAACCAGTCCTCCTCCGGTTCCAGACCGGACCTAACCAACAAGCTTGGTAAGGACGGGAAGCTAACTGCAGACGAGCGCAAAAGGCGTCTGGACAACAACCTCTGCATGTTCTGCGGAGGTACCGGTCATTTCGCGGACAACTGTCCAAAAAAGACCAAAAAGGCCAAGGCTCGCGCTGCGGCCATCGCTGCAGAGTCTGGTAAGACGGACTCTACTAACTCGGGTGCCAACTCCGAGTCAAAAAAAGAGTAAGCAGCTCCCGGCCCTCCGCACAACCGGTGAGCTGCGTTGACTCCGGAAGTGCACCCAAGGAGGCCCGCCTCAACGCGTCCGCTCTTTACGATCCTAACTCTCTTATGCCCCATGTTTTCCTCTTGTCTTACAATTTACCAGAACTCCGTGCGCTTGTGGACTCCGGTTCCACGCACTGCTTTGTAGATACCAAGTATGCTCTCGGACACTCTCTCCTCACTTACTCCGTTTCCCCGATTGTACTCCGGCTTTTCGACGGTACCTCGAATTTTGTAATTACTCAAGCCGTCGACCTATCAGTGAAGTTCCCCGCATCCGGTGATGTCACCCCCATGACCTTTTACCTAACTCCGCTGGATTCTGAATGCAAAATTGTTCTCGGACATAACTGGCTCACCCGCTACAATCCGTTGATTGACTGGGTATTGAGCAGTTTAACATTCCGAACACTTGCAGAAAGTTTGCCAGCGCCCCCGTCGACTCCCTCTCCGGTTCAGTCCGGTAACCCTGTCTCCGGCCTCTCCGGCCAATCTGACCCCGGCCCCGTGCCATCTGTCGACACTCCGGTTTGCACCCCTCCGCACATCTCCCTGATTAACGCAGCCGCATTCGTGCGTGCGTGCAAATTAGAGGGATCTACCAAATACCAACTTCAGCTGCGTCCCTCCGACTCAGCAAAGGCTCGTTCTTCCTCCGCCTCTACTCTGCCGGACCTGGACATCGTCCCTCCGGAGTATCGCGATTATGCGGATGTGTTCAGCAAGGCAAAGGCCTCTGAACTTCCCCCGCATCGCGACTACGACTTGAAGATCGACCTTGAAGAAGGTACTTCCCCACCTCTGGGAACCCTCTACTCACTGTCTCCGGTTGAGCTCTCCGCTCTCCGGACCTTCATCGACGAGAATCTTAATACAGGTTTCATCCATCCTACCGCTTCCTCCCATGCTGCTCTGGTCCTCTTCGTAAAAAAGAAGGACGGTTCACTCCGCCTCTGCGTTGACTTCCGAGGCCTAAACAAAATCACCAAAAAGGATCGCTATCCACTCCCCCTAATCTCTGACCTACTAGACTCCCCAAGCCGTGCTAAGATCTACTCGAAGATCGACCTCCGGCACGTGTACCATCTAGTCCGGATTGCTCCGGGCGATGAGTGGAAGACCGCCTTCCGTACGCGCTATGGGTCTTACGAGTGGTTAGTAATGCCCTTTGGCCTCACTAACGCCCCTGCAGCCTTCCAGCGCTTTGTCAACACCATCTTTGCTGACATGCTGGATGTCTGCGTCGTCGTGTACCTCAACAACATCCTCATCTACTCCGAGGATATGGAGTCCCACCAGCAGCACGTCCGAGAAGTGCTCCGCCGTCTCCGGTTGCATGGCCTCTTTGCCAAACCAGAGAAATGCGAGTTCCACTCGGACTCGGTAGAGTATCTTGGCTACCGCCTATCTCCGGAAGGTTTGACTATGTCTCCGGACAAAATCCAAACCATCTCCGACTGGCCTGAACCACGAAAGGTAAAGGACATCCAGTCCTTCCTAGGCTTCGCCAATTTCTACCGCCGGTTCATCTTTAACTACTCCGACATCGTGGTCCCCCTTACCCAACTCACCCGGAAGGATGCCCCTTGGAACTTCTCCGAGGACTGTCGACGTTCGTTCAAGGCACTTAAGCATGCCTTCACTACTGCGCCCATTCTCACTCACTTCATTCCGGATACCCCTATCATCGTGGAAACCGATGCCTCCGACTATGCTGTCGCCGGTATCTTGTCTATTACCTGTGCCGACGGAGAAATTCGTCCGGTCGCCTACTACTCCTGGACTTTGACCGCTCCGGAGCTGAACTACGACACCCACGATAAGGAATTGCTTGCTATCTTCGAAGCATTCCGGAACTGGCGCCACTACCTCGAAGGCTCCGCCTCTCCTATCGACGTCGTCACGGACCACAAGAATCTCGAGTATTTCTCAACCTCAAAAGTACTGTCCCGCCGGCAAGCCCGGTGGTCTGAATTTCTCTCTCAATTTAATCTTGTCATTCGTTTCCGCCCCGGAAAACTCGGTGCCAAGCCGGACGCTCTCACTAGACGATGGGACGTCTACCCCAAAGAGGGGGATAGTGGCTACGCCCGGGTTAATCCCCAAAACCTTAGGCCGGTGTTCACTCAAGAACAACTCTCTAATTCCCTTCGCGCTACTTATCTAGAGTTTCTGGTCCTCCGTGCAGTCGCAATCATGGACGTGGAAACACTCCATAGCGACATCCTCTCCGCACTACCCTCTGATCCCATTGCCCAGGTCCACCTCGCAGATCCACCGGACTCTCGCTGGTCCACAGACGAGGCTGGATTCCTTCGACTAGACGGTCGCATATACGTACCAGACTTGGATGACCTCCGTCTCCGGGTACTCCGGTATCGACACGATCACCCACTCGCTGGTCACTTTGGGCAAAACCGGACTCTAGAGTTAATCCGGCGTGAGTATACCTGGCCTGGTCTCCGGACCTTCGTCAAAGATTACATCCGGTCATGTACCTCTTGCGCACGAGCTAAGACACCGCGCCATAGACCCTACGGGTTGCTGAAACAGCTCCCTGTACCGGAGAAGCCTTGGAACTCCATCTCAATGGACTTCATAGAGCAACTCCCTTCATCTACTGGCTTTACCGCCATCCTGGTCGTGGTAGACAGGCTTTCTAAACAAGCCATTTTCATCCCTACTCATGACACCATCACTAGCCCGGAGCTCGCAAAGCTCTTTTTACTCCACGTGTTCTCCAAGCACGGTGTTCCCGCCCACGTCACCTCAGATCGCGGTACCGAGTTCATCTCACACTTCTTCCGGTCACTCGGAAAGGCCCTCGACATGCGCCTCCACTTCACCTCCGGTTACCACCCGGAGGGCGATGGCCAGACAGAGCAGTCTAACCAGACGCTGGAACAGTACCTCCGGATCTACTGCAACTACCAGCAGGACAACTGGGCGGACTTACTCCCATTGGCGGAGTTTGCATACAACAACGCACCTAGTGCTACCACCGGAGTCTCTCCGTTCTTCGCTAACAAGGGCTACCACCCTAACATCTCTGTCTACCCAGAACGCGACATGACCTCTGCCAGGGCTCGTGACTACGCAGTCGACCTTGAGTCGCTGCACCAATACCTTCGAGAAGAAATGGCCAATGCGCAACTTCGCTACCAAGGTCCGGCTGATGCCAAACGTACTCCGGCACCGGACTTCAAAGTAGGCGATCAAGTATACGTGAAAGCCAAGTACTTCCGGTCTACTCGACCATCCAAAAAGCTATCGGAAAAGAATCTTGGGCCCTACACTATCATAGCACAAGTAGGCTCTCTCTCTTTTACGCTACGTCTTCCAGATTCCATGCGCGCCGTCCATCCCGTCTTCCACGTCTCCCAACTCGAACCGGCCATACCCAACACTATACCGGACCGGATACAGCCTCCTCCGCCACCAGTCGAGGTAGATGGTGAACCGGAGTTTGAGATCTCTGAGATCCTCGACTCCAAGGTTGACCGTCGACGAAAATCGTGCAAACTGCTGTACTTGGTACGTTGGTCCGGTTACGAAGGAACTGACGAAGAAACCTCTTGGCTACTCGCCACTGAGCTAGGCAACGCTACGGAATTACTCGAAGACTACCATGTCCGGTACCCGGACAAACCCGGACCACTCGCGTCTATGTAATAATACTCTCGCTCTCCGTTTCTCTTATCTGTTTCCCCTATCTGTTTCACTCTGTAATATCACTCACTCTCAAATCCAGCCACTTTTCTCTATAAACAAAAAAGTAAAACTAAATTACATTTTCTATTTACAAGGAGTCCGGACCGGACCACCTACTCCGGCACACCGCTGCCAGGGTTCTCCTGCTCCTCACGGAGCCCCTGGACTTCTTGTTCGACCTCCTCCGGGTCGACCTCCGCCTCGCTGTCCTCCGACTCCTCGTCCTCGTCCCAGGGTGCCGTAAAGAAACGACACTCCTCGAGAAAAGTCTCGAGGCCGGCCGTCAACCGCTCATTTCCCCTCGCCACCGAGCGAGTGGCATCCGCGACCCGGCGCATCTGACCGGTCATCTCCTCCACCGCCCCGGTCAGCCGGTCCAGTCATTCCAAGAACGGCCCAGGGTCAAACCCGGACCGTTTCCCAGACGGCCCCGGCACTTCGACGATGTCGTCGTTGTTGTTGACGACCTTCGCCAGCTTCTTCTTCTTCCGCTTTTCACCGCCTTGCGGTGACGTCGCCACCTCCTTCTCCTTCGCCTTACCCTTGCCTTTGTCCACTACCGGACCGGGACCCCCCACCTCCGGCCACTCGCACTTCTCCTTGAGGCCGGCGCGCTGCTTGGGTTTTTCTGGGTCTCGTTCGCACTTGGCCTTGTGCTTCGCACAGCGAATGCACCTGCCAAAAAATTAATAAAGTAACAAGGGAATAAAATTAAAAGAGAAAAAAATACTTACCGGACATTGTCGCTCCGGTCTCCACTCGGACCCGCCTCCGGCTCTTCCCTCACTCTCTTCTTCAATGCCTCCTGCGCCATCGCTCTCTGCCTTGCTGCAACCTCTGCAGCCCTCCGCTGCACCTCCGTCCTGTCCTTCTCCGCCTGCTCTCTCGCTTTCTGCTCCGCCTCCGCCTTGGCACGCTCTGCCTCCTCGCGAGCCCTTGCCTCCGCCTCTTCGCGCGCTCGCCTCTCCGCCTCCTCCCTACGTTGCCTCTCCTCCCTCTTCACTTGCTTGCGACGACGGCGCTCCTTCGCTTTGGCGTCGAGAACTTCGGATTTGTCCTCGCTACCGGACTGTAATTCCGGTGTTGAGGCCTTCGTCCAATCCCTGGACTCGGTGGCAACGGGGGCAACGGGGCTGGTGGACTTAGCAGTGGCTGACATGTTAGGATCACGGAAAGAAAACTGGGGGTAACAAGCGAAACCGGTTTGATCTTTATAGATCCAAATTTCGTACTCAGACAATCACTCCGGACTCCGCATTGTTCTAGGCGACCACACGACAGCCTCATTGGGGCCTCATGGGTTCGGCCCCTAAAAGGGGGATACTGTTACGACCATGCCCAACTCCGGGTCTTATCCGGTCACTCCGGTCGCATCGCAACTCTACAGCTCAACTCCGGTCGCTCAACACTTACTCCGGTCACGCTCGCGCAGATATGCCTCCGTTAAGTACGACCCTTGGACTATCCTCTATTCGCTCGTTACCACACCTCGCCATTTACCCTGCCTTGACGTGAGTTCTCCATGAACTCGATATATCCTATACCTTGTAGCATTTTCACCAGACCTGATTTATTTTACCCGGACCTGACTTTATTTTCATCGGACCTGACCTAGTACTTTCTCCGGTTGTCCCTTGTCCGCCTTTTAGGCTGTTTACTTGTCACCGTATATACTTGACCCTAGTTCTTACTTAGTATAAGTACTCTGTAGTTTATCCTGTACTCCTCAGTCTGAAATCAACTTAGTCACTACTCCAGTCTCTGTCTGTCTCTGTCTCTGTCTCCGTCACTATCACCTTGACCGGAACCTACGCAAGGGATCAACGCACGTCGTCCTTGTCGTTGAATCCAAGCGGTCACCAACTCCGGCTGGACTAATCCCTCGTCCAGCCCTCTGCCCTCTCCCTTCGTCCGCGCTCGTCCGGACTTGACCGGACCTCCTACCGGAGTAGACCCGGACTTGACAGGAGTAGTGCATGCGGTCGTAATTGATGGCGGCCTGTTGGGCAGTAGCCTCATGGATGAATCGCTTGAACAGTCCACAGATCAGGTCCTCGAAGGACCAGTAGCCAGTGCGCCTTTCCGGCATGTTGACCTCCTGGTCATACCACTCAGTGGCCATACCTTCGAGGTACAGCCCCGTATACAGGACACGATCTCCGTCGCGCCCGTACCCAGTGATCTTGAAGGTCCTGAAGTATTTGAGGAGCTGGGTGAGCCAATAGTCAAACTTCTCCATGTTGTCCTGGCCCCCATACTTCCCCGGTTTTGGCGGGTTCATTGCCTTCACCTCAGGGCCTAGTGGCCCGTCGGGCTTGTCGCCCACTTGCTCCCTAATACGCTGGCTGTAGCGCCGCATGGCGAACCCAGTGTATCGGTCGTTGCCTGGGGTGTAACCCCTGAGGTATTGGGATTGTCTCCCTCAATTACCATTGGCCCTTTGGCTGTCATGGATTTGGATTTGGTTCGTTTCTCCCATGGCTGACTCGTGTTCACTTGGATGATAGCTGAATCAGAGGGAGGACCTCCAGGGGGGCCTGGTGGGCCATGAGGCGGTCCGCCTCCTCCTCTAGTTGCATTTCTCCTATTGGGAGGATCCCTCCCTAGGTTTTCATTGTTATCGTCTCTGTTTGGGGCTCCATCGTCCCTGTCATCTTCTCCATCACCTCCTTGCAGATCATCACTGCCGTCGGGGTTGCCCCCCCTATTTCCCAGCTGTCAAGCACGCTGGTTCCTGGTCCTGCACATCTAGTGTTCGAAGGTCCGGTCCTAGGACCGCTAAAGGACCAAGGACCGGACCAGGACCGGACCATTTTAGGACTGGACTGCAGTCCTGGTCCTACCCAATTCTAAAAAGTATCAGTCCTGGTCCTCTACTTTTCTGGGGTGCTTAAGGACTGGTCCTGGTCCGGTCTGGACCGGTCCTAGCCCCTATTTTACTTCTATTAATTGTTGTTAATGAGTGATATTTAGCCTAGCCATAACTAGCCTACATACTTAATTCAGCCATAACCCACTTAACCTAGTCATCACTATACTACAAAACCTAAACCTACTTAACCTACTCATAACTACACAACTCCTAGTTATCACCTCAGGGGTATGGGTGTGTGTTGCCGATGGATAGCACTGAATACACTTTGTTCACAGCTGTTCACAACACTTTACATAGTTGGTACAATAGCACAAAGGCTAGTATACATGTTTAAAAGGTGCAGGGCACATCCATTAAATTATTGGCAGAGTATACCATATTGTCAACTTGCAAACCTTTGTACACTCTGTACACTCTGTTCGCAGCTGTTCGCAGCTGTTCCACACACTCTACATAGTTTGTACAATAGTATAAAGGCTACTACACATGTTCACAAGGTGCAGAACACCACCATCAAATCATCACCAGAGTATACCCTATAGTCAACCTGCAAATCTTTGTACACTTTGTACACTTTGTTCGCAGCTGTTCGCAGCTGTTCCCCACACTCTACATAGTTGGTACAACAGTATAAAGGATGCTACACATGTTTACAAGGTGCAGAACACAACCATCAAATCATCACCAGAGTATACCCTATAGTAAACCTGAAAACCCTTGTACACTTTGTACACTTTGTTCGCAGCTGTTCGCAGCTGTTCCACACACTCTACATAGTTGGTACAATAGTATAAAGGATGTTACACATGTTTACAATGTGCAGAACACCACCATCAAATCATCACCAGAGTATACCCTATAGTAAACCTGAAAACCCTTGTACACTTTGTACACTTTGTTCGCAGCTGTTCGCAGCTGTTCCACACACTCTACATAGTTGGTACAATAGTATAAAGGATGCTACACATGTTTACAAGGTGCAGAACACAACCATCAAATCATCACCAGAGTATACCTTATAGTCAACCTGCAAATCTTTGTACACTTTGTACACTTTGTTCGCAGCTGTTTGCAGCTCTTCCCCACACTCTACATAGTTGGTACAATAGTATAAAGGCTGCTACACATGTTTACAAGGTGCAAAACACAACCATCAAATCATCAGCAGAGTCCACCCCTATAGTGACCCCCCAACCTTTGTACACTTTGTTTGCAACTGTTCTCAGCTGTTCTCAGCACTCTACCTAGTTGATACAATAGTACAAAGGCTTATACAGGTGTTTACAAGGTGTAGAACATGTCCATCAAATCATCACCAGAGTTTACCCCTATAGTTGAACCCCTGGGCAAACCTCTGACAGGTCAGCACCCTTACACTGTGGAATTCCCTATAGACTACATCTGCATCTGCCAATATCATGTGCACTTGGGGGTGTACCTGCAACCCAAGGGTACTTTTAACAATGCTTGCACTGCCACCTGAACCCACTGGGTTGTTACCCACTTGCAACCTGGACCCATGCTGCAGGTAATGGGTATGTCCTGGGCATGGGTATGGGTAAGCCATGAGACACCCCATGCTTTTGCCTAGTCCTCATCAGTGCTGGGTGGTCCTGATATCAATCTGCACCAATCCTCTGAAAAGACCGGTCCGGACTGGTCCTAGGACCAGCCCAGGACCAATGAGGACCGGTCCTAAGTGGTCCAGTCCTCAGTCCTCCCTTTTTCTGAGATTTGGAGGACTGGTCCTGGTCCTGGTCCTCCCAAAAAAGGGGTCCAGGACCAGACCGGACCGGACCTTAAAACACTATGCACATCATCTCTGATGCTTGGTCACCATAAAGGTGCCTTATGATATCCTCTTCACATCCGGAGAGGTACGTGGGTCGCCTCCGCTTGTTGGGTGCTCGACTCTGGTTCCTAATGGGTGGTGTACCAAAGTTTCCTTCCTGGTTGTTGGTTAATGCTCACACTCTCCGCACATTTTCAATTTCTTGCGCTAAGTTGCACGTGCCCCTATTACTCATTACTGGGCTCGTTGCCCGACTTCCTGAGGTCTCCCTCTTGACAATCACACTCTCTTGATCTTCGTCTCCAGGGGACTCAGATCCCCCCTCCGAACTCCTCAAGAAGTTGACGCAGGCATCAGAGTTGTCAAGCATGATGCTCATTGGGTCTTACACCATGATTGTCGAAGAGGATATTATCCTCATATTCTCACCACTGGTTCTCAACATCGCACAGGTATTCCTGCATATACTGGAGAGCCTGTTCTCGGCTCGCGGGTGCTTCGGGAGTATTGTGCATCTCCAACGCTCTTACAGCTTCACGGGCGGCTTGCCCAATAGTAGAGGACGTGTCCTCTTCCATCGGGGCATCATTCCCAAAGCTCATCACTCTCGATGTATTTCTACTCGTTAGAGGGCTATCCTCAATGGGCACAGTGCCTATAACGAAGCTTCTGGGGATGCGATCCCCTCCAGTATAGTTACCACCCGCTCGGGGTGATCTTACCATAACTGGTGGTGCTTCTATGGGCATCTGTTGGACATTAATGTCCTGATCGTGTTGATCCGTGCCTTGTCCGAGGTCCCTAGTGGGTCCTCCAGTGGTCCTTTGGCATTGGGTATCCTCGGATCTGGGTTGATCACCCTGGATAAAAATTTCATTGCTTTGGGGTGGGTCCCCAGGCAGTTGTTCCGCATTGCGCATCGTGCGCGCGGTTGCTCGGGTGATGGTTCGACTCATTGAATACATAGATGGATGTTCAAAAAAGTTTAAGGTGGTTGGTAGCTTCTCTGATCCTCACTCAACACAGAACACGACCAATGTGTATTCTTTGAGTATGTAGGATAATAAGAAGTAAGTCTTATATTACATAACAAGAAGCAATTAAATAGGAAAGGAAGTATTACATAAGTAAACAAATATGGGTGACCCCTAAGGGCACCCTTACAGGAAGACCACCACTCACTTTTTGTTGTCATTTGGTGTTGGTTGTTGGTTGTTCTGACCTCTTCCCTCACTTAGGCGCACACTGTCTATTTACATCACAACTAATGCATTGACAGGTTGAGAAAGCTTTTCGAGCATGGTCAACAGGAGAGTATGCTCCACCACACAAGGCCCATCAAAGGTTTAGTTGAAAAGTCTGGGGGTTTGCTACTAATGAGGTGATGGAATCTGTTGATCATCTTTCTGGTAATCAGTGGAAGAAGATTTTGACAGCTGCTGCAAAGTTCAGGGGGGCTTATCATCCTCAGCCTACTTTGGATGCTGTGGTGGCCCAGTTGAGGAGGCCATCTGGAAGGGCTAGATGCATTGAACAGGACTCTGAATAGTGTTTAGTTGCTTATTGATTTGCATTGTTGATGGTGGTTTTTTACTGAGTTTGTGAAAATCTGGATAAATCAGAGAAATTGATGATCTGAGAGTCTGAGAAACTAGTAAGCTCAGAACTACTGACAATCAGAGAAACTGGTAAGCTAAGCATTACTGATAGTTTGACAGTCTGAGAAACTAGTAAGCTCAGAACTACTGACAATCAGAGAAACTGGTAAGCTAAGAATTACTGATAGTCTGACAGTCTGGAAAACTGGTAAGCTGAGAACTACTGACAATCTGACAATCTGAAAAACTGGTAAGTTGAGAATTACTAATAGTCTGATAGTCCTGGACAGCTATTAAACTGATAACTACTGATAGTCTGACAGTCTGGAAAACTAGTAAGCTAAAAACTACTGACAGTCTGAGAAACTATTAAACTGATAACTACTGACACTCTGAGAGTCTGAAGAAATGATGGGCTGAAAATAACTGATGGTCTGATCATTTGAGAGACTGAGGTACTGGAAATTACTGATACACTGAGAGGGTCTGATGTTCTATTAAACTGTTTGACTGCAAATAACTGACTATCTGATACTATCTGAGAATTACTGGCAATCTGATATGCTGCCTTGCTGGACAACTGTTAGGCTGACATTATCTGATAAATTATGGTGTTCTGTGTAACTGCTAAACTGCTGAACTAAAAATAACTGTTGGGCTGACATTATCTGATAAATTCTTGTGTTCTCTGTGACTGCTGGACTGCTGAACTGAAAATAACTGACATATTCTGACAGTCTGAATATATGAAAAACTGCTGACCTGAAAATAACTGAAGGTCTGTGTAACTGCTGAACTGATATCAGAAGGGCAAATTCTGAATTACTGACTGACTGCTGGTCTGAAAATGTCTGAGAATGTCTGATCTCAGATTTTCAGATTTTTTCAGTTCTTCAGAAAATTTGTCAAGTTGCTGATGCATATGAGACAAACTGCCAAAAAGTCTGCAGGTGGAACTGCAAATCATATCTCCATCCCAGAGCTATGCAGAAATGCAAGAGCAGCAGTGAGACAACCCTAAGGGACAAGCCCAAAGAACTATCACACAAGCTCCGAGGAGGGATAGGAGTTGAGTCTTAGAGCATAAACCCAAAGAGAGCTCAAATGGAGAGCTCCAGGGTGCTGGATTCACCAGTACATATACTACAGAGCATGCACCAGGCATGAGGTATACATGAGACTACAGCATGTATGTAGGTAGTGGTATGACATCAAGGGTGTAGGTATGGCTACCAGAAGACATACATGAGGCAAGGGACTAGGCTACATATAGCGTTCCAGGTTGTATACAGGCTGCTTACAGGTTGTAATCAGGTTGCGTACAGGTCTGATAAGTTAGGATGTCATCTAATCACAGATTAGATAAGATAAAAAGTCATAGTCCGTTACAAGCAGGCGCTCCACCAGTAATGCCAATTATTTGTGTCCCTCCCCTCCGACAGTGTGCAGATAAGGTAACAGCTGGGAAGCCACCCAAGATACTGGTAAGTACATTTTTCTCTTGATTTCCCCCCAGGACTAAGATATACTAGTTTTGTTATCTGTGCCAGGATGGCAGCTTCCTCTACAAGTGCGATGACTGCCTGCACACTATGTGTTTGAAATGCATTCAGGTCCCTGCAGAGCATCGGGCCACCCTCGTAGAAGATGATGTATGCTTCCAGTGCGTTTCTTGCCACTGGCTCCTTATCCAGCAGCAAAAAGTATGCAGACCATACGCGGTGTGTGGCTTCATTTCTTGTCTAGTTATAAACCTCCTACAGGGATTTACAAAGGATAATGTTCCAATACTCCCCACATTCCTTCCCATGTCTGGAAGGTTTGAGTTAGGGACTTGTGGCCACATCCTTTCACCCACTGTTCTTCTCATCCATTTCTATCTCTCATTGATCACCTCCACATTCCATGCCAGAATAATTCACCAGAGTCTTTCAGACTATTTCCCCCATGGTGGCCTTGACACGCTCAATGTACCATTCAACCTTGGTACAGATGAGGCAGCTGCAGAGTATACCCAGCCAAACAGGTGAGGGAAATGGAGGCAACAACGCAGTGGACATGAGCAGACCAGAGGGGCAGAATGAAGAAGTGGGGGAGCGGAACAAGGAGGTGGAGGAGTGGGACACACGAGAAGAAGAGTGAACTGCCCAGGTGGAGAAGCAGAAGGAGGAGGAGGAGAAAAGACAAAGAGAGGAGGCAAATGCTGAGAAGAGGAGGCAGGAGGAAAAGGGGGCGCCAAGGATGTGGGCATTTGTAGTATGTAGCATGTAGTATGTACTCAACAGAACAAGATCCAGCCTGGGCCCTGGGAACTGCTTATCAGCACTGTTCCAACTTCCAACTTCCAAATTCATATTTGGCTTTCAACAGGTCGAATCAGCTCAATCCAACGTTAATGCATCATTCACACGGTGATATTCACAGATGGGCAGCACCAATTGTAGCATGGACATCTGCCCAGGTTCCACTTCATCGTAGAAATCTACATGCCACTGCAAGCATTTGTGGATGTTTTGTGACAAAACATTGTAAAAAAATAGAAGAAAGAGATACTCTTTTATTTGCAATTTTGTTTAACACAAAAGACAAATATTATACAGCATAATCTTTGTCATTTTTATCTCAAGACATGGTTTGAGACTATTTCTTATGTCAGGGCAGTAAAAAATTTAATCTTTTTCTTCTGCCTATCCTTTGCAAAACAAAATGGAGAAAACACAATATAACTTTCCTTGTATTTAGGGACTAAAAACCATAATGTTCTGTGAAAAAATATTGTGAATCACATACACTATATACTTAACAAAAAAAGCCTATAATCACAAGGTATATCCTAATAAATGCTACTCTAAATAAACATCCCTTGTTCTGGCCATAAACATTACATGCATAACATCATTTTATTGCACAAATCATTTAAAAAAAAACTCAACATGTTTATGGCCAAAACATTACATGCATAACATCATTTTATTGCACAAATCATCTTTAAAAAAACTCAACATGTTTATGGCCAAAACATGGAGAATGCATTTTCAATGTTTTTTGTTGAAAAATGATATGGATACCTGTGAGACCTGACTATCTAAACATGGACTGCCTCAAACATGGTGGTGAGGAAGACACCTAGGTAGCTAGTGGAATAGTGATTGTTGTTATGCTGGTGGGTGGGGCTGTTGACATTTGTCAATGGAGGTGGTGGCAGTGGTGGGGCTGGTGTCAGGTGTCATTGTTGTGCTAGTGCTGGAGGGACCATATGTCAGAAGTTTCAAACACCCCGTTGCAATCATACCATATTTAGACACCATTTAGACTCATTTATTTACATATTTTTTGCTTGGCACCTTACTATAATGGAAAAATTGGGCTGCAATTTCAGGCCCATTGCTTGGAACCAAATTCTAACCTGATTGCAACCTCATTTGGACTGGTATTCCAAGTTACTTACAGTAAATTTCGGGTAGTATTGCAAGGCACCTGTACATTTAGGAGTTGCAATTGCTTACAACTGGTAGCAACCCAAAAAACTTTTTTCCAACATAGTTGTCATGCTGGTGGTGGGTAGGGCTGTTAAGTTGTCATTGCCTGGCTGGTGGGGCCATCAACATCTTCATCATGTGGAGGGCACAAGGGATATCAGATACATGGACAGACATGGTGTGAATCATGACAGCTGGCAAATAAGATTATGGAAGTTCACTGCAATGGTTGCTGCTGGAAGGCCAGTTGTTAGTTAACTAAGAGCTGGTTGTCACGATCTTGGCCAAAAGGTCCTTGATGCCAGCTGGTGTGGGGGGGTGATGCAGATGAGGCAGGTGATGACATAGAGTATGTTGGCAAGGGAGTTTCTAGGGATGAACTGACTCAGTGAGGGCTGTGTTTTTTGGAGTATGACATGTTCACTGAGGTTCATCAACAGCAACACAAACATACATATTTGTAGTACACCAGGCACATCCATCCATGCCCATGTACCTGGTACTACATCAATGATGATGGTGATGAGTCACAACATCACCAAAGCCCACACATGCCAGACAATGCTGTCAACAGCGATAACATGACTAATGGTCCTGTTTATGGCCAAAACATGGAGAATGCATTTTTCATGTTTTTGGTTTAAAAATCACATGTGTTGATATGGATATCTGTGAGACCTGACTTTCTAAAAATAGTGTGGAAAATATGTCTAATATCAGTCTCCCATAATGAGTATTACCAGACTTTTGTCTATGCTTGTCCTGTATCTGCTCAATCTGAAATACATCTGGAGTTATTTGAAAATTGTCTGGAGAAGGCTGTGGATGTGGATGTAACCTGTGATATTGGTGGTGTGGGCATGTAGCCATGATTGTGGATATAGATAACTGGCAACCTGGCCAGATCATGGGTTCTGTCAGGACTGGTGACACCCATGAGTTGACCTGTACCACTCCCTAACTGAGTGTGATTGTGAATACTATACTTCTCATCAGAGTTAGCAAGTTGTAGTCATTACTCATTACTTCACCATGAGGACAATGCCAATTATGGCTCCATGAAAAACTCCCACGTTATTAACTAGTTAGTATTAACATGTCAATAACTCAGGGCTGAAAGATGTCAATGGTCATCGTGGTGCTGAACTCTATTGATAGCTGGGGCAGTGGTGTCATCAGCAATAAGCTGTGGTGGCACTCATGCTTGGCATGCTCATGTGGTGGTCAGGCTGTCCACATCAATGGCTAGTGTTTGAAGGTCCGGTCCTAGGACTGCTAAAGGACCGAGGACCGGACCAGGACCGGACCATTTTAGGACTGGACTGCAGTCCTGGTCCTACCCAATTCTAAAAAGTATCAGTCCTGGTCCTCTACTTTTCTGGGGTGCTTAAGGACTGGACCTGGACCGGTCTGGACCGGTCCTAGTCCCTATTTTACCTCTATTAATTGTTGTTAATGAGTGATATTTAACCTAGCCATAACTAGCCTACATACTTAATTCAGCCATAACCCACTTAACCTAGTCATCACTATACTACAAAACATAAACCTACTTAACCTACTCATAACTACACCACTTAACCTAGTCATAACTACACTACTCCTAGTTATCACCTCAGGGGTATGGGTGTGGGTTGCCGATGGATAGCACTGAATACACTTTGTTCACAGCTGTCCACAACACTTTACATAGTTGGTGCAATAGCACAAAGGCTAGTATACATTTTTAAAAGGTGCAGGGCACATCCATTAAATTATTGGCAGAGTATACCCTATTGTCAACTTGTAAACCTTTGTACACTCTCTACACTTTGTTCGCAGCTGTTCGCAGCTGTTCCCCACACTCTACATAGTTTGTACAACAGTATAAAGGCTGTTACACATGTTTACAAGGTGCAGAACACCACCATCAAATCATCAGCAGAGTATACCCTATAGTCAACCTGCAAATCATTGTACATGCTGTACACTTTGTTCGCAGCTGTTCGCAGCTGTTCCCCACACTCTACATAGTTGGTACAATAGTATAAAGGCTGCTACACATGTTTACAAGGTGCAGAACACCACCATCAAATCATCAACAGAGTATACCCTATAGTAAACCTGAAAACCTTTATACACTTTGTACACTTTGTTCGCAGCTGTTCGCAGCTGTTCCCCACACTCTACATAGTTTGTACAATAGTATAAAGGCTGTTACACATGTTTACAAGGTGCAGGACATGACCATCAAATCATCAGCAGAGTATACCCTATAGTCAACCTGCAAATCATTGTACATGCTGTACACTTTGTTCGCAGCTGTTCGCAGCTATTACACACACTCTACATAGTTTGTACAATAATATAAAGGCTGTTACACATGTTTACAAGGTGCAGGACATGACCATCAAATCATCAGCAGAGTATACCCTATAGTCAGCCTGCAAATCATTGTACACGCTGTACACTTTGTTCGCAGCTGTTCGCAGCTGTTCCCCACACTCTACATAGTTGGTACAATAGTATAAAGGCTGCTACACATGTTTACAAGGTGCAGAACACAACCATCAAATCATCAGCAGAGTCCACCCCTATAGTGACCCCCCAACCTTTGTACACTTTGTTTGCAACTGTTCTCAGCTGTTCTCAGCACTCTACCTAGTTGATACAATAGTACAAAGGCTTATACAGGTGTTTACAAGGTGTAGAACATGTCCATCAAATCATCACCAAAGTTTACACCTATAGTTGAACCCCTGGGCAAACCTCTGACAGGTCAGCACCCTTACACCTGTGGGAAAGACCCACACCCTTGGGTGTATGGATGCAGGTGTCATGCAGGTTGGGGTGCAGGTTGGGCCCTAGACACCCAGGGGTTGACCCATGGAATTCCCTATAGACTACATCTGCATCTGCCAATATCATGTGCACTTGGGGGTGTACCTGCAACCCAAGGGTACTTTGAACAATGCTTGCACTACCACCTGAACCCACTGGGTTGTTACCCACTTGCAACCTGGACCCATGCTGCAGGTAATGGGTATGTCCTGGGCATGGGTATGGGTCAGCCATGAGACACCCCTTGGATTCCCTGTGCTTTTGCCTAGTCCTCATCAGTCCTGGGTGGTCCTGATATCAATCTGCACCAATCCTCTGAAAGGACCGGTCCAGACTGGTCCTAGGACCGGCCCAGGACCAATGAGGACTGGTCCTAAGTGGTCCAGTCCTCAGTCCTCCCTTTTTCTGAGATTTGGAGGACTGGTCCTGGTCCTGGTCCTCCCAAAAAAGGGGTCCAGGACCGGACCGGACCGGACCTTAAAACACTATCAATGGCCATGGACAGTAGTGGTGTTGTTTGTAGTGAGTAGTGTTGGCACTTGCCATCATGCTCACAGGTGGTTGAGCCATTGACATTAACACATAAGTTGGTTTTTGTCATAGCGGTGTTGGCTGGCCACTGCCATCATTGTTGTCATCATGTGGGTGGCCACAACATGCAGGATGAGAGATGCCACATGCCTTTGAAAGATCTCAGGACACCTCAGAGTTGCATCAATAACTCCCAGCTAGAGTTTTTCATGGAGCTTTAATGCCAATGGCTAAATCAATCTTGAGAACTCTTACCATATGTAATGTGCCTTTTCCCCTCACTGTGTCTGCACTCATACTAAGTCAGTCTTTGACCA
Organism: Scleroderma bovista; assembly: GCA_037178675.1. NCBI lineage: Eukaryota > Fungi > Basidiomycota > Agaricomycetes > Boletales > Sclerodermataceae > Scleroderma > Scleroderma bovista. Next base: position 15,384 of record JAYMGJ010000012.1, on the reverse strand, counting down.
TACCCTTCAGTCTCATGCTTAAGTATTTGTTCAGCCTTTCTAATCTTTGGGAAGCACAACTATGCTACATAGCACCTTGGCCTTAATGCTAGGCCAACACCTGACCCCCAGATCTCTTGAGGAAAGATCAGTAACACACCAGTGGCATGGCACCACCCTTGGCAGCAGTTTGTTTGTGTTCCCATGGTCTTTAGATATAATAATTTTTGTGTACCTGACAATGTACCTAATATATGCCCTCTTCCAATGCCAATTCCTGAAATGGTTGAGAGCCCCTGACAGAAGTCTATTGGGCCCAATCAACATTGTGAGGAAGGTGCACTGAGGGTATCACATCCCTCCCACCAGTCTATTGGGTCTATCAAGTAAGATTGACAACATTGTGGGGAGATCCATCAGAGGTTCTTCAGAGGGTAAGCATCACCTCCATCTGCAACAATATTTGGTACAAATGATTGTATTGCAGCATATACAAGCCTCACCAGCCAGGCAATGACAACTTAACAGCCCTACCCACTACCAGCATGACAACTATGGTCCCTCCAGCACCAGCACAACAATGACACCTGACACCAGCACCACCACTGCCACCACCCCTGTTGACAAATGTCAACAGCCCCACCCACCAGCATAACAACAATCACTATTCCACTAGCTACCTAGGTGTCTTCCTCACCACCATGTTTGAGGCAGTCCATGTTTAGATAGTCAGGTCTCACAGGTATCCATATCATTTTTCAACAAAAAACATTGAAAATGCATTCTCCATGTTTTGGCCATAAACATGTTGAGTTTTTTTAAAGATGATTTGTGCAATAAAATGATGTTATGCATGTAATGTTTTGGCCATAAACATGTTGAGTTTTTTTTTAAATGATTTGTGCAATAAAATGATGTTATGCATGTAATGTTTATGGCCAGAACAAGGGATGTTTATTTAGAGTAGCATTTATTAGGATATACCTTGTGATTATAGGCTTTTTTTGTTAAGTATATAGTGTATGTGATTCACAATATTTTTTCACAGAACATTATGGTTTTTAGTCCCTAAATACAAGGAAAGTTATATTGTGTTTTCTCCATTTTGTTTTGCAAAGGATAGGCAGAAGAAAAAGATTAAATTTTTTACTGCCCTGACATAAGAAATAGTCTCAAACCATGTCTTGAGATAAAAATGACAAAGATTATGCTGTATAATATTTGTCTTTTGTGTTAAACAAAATTGCAAATAAAAGAGTATCTCTTTCTTCTATTTTTTTACAATGTTTTGTCACAAAACATCCACAAATGCTTGCAGTGTGCATTCTACAGCTGTAGTCGATGGCACCTATTACAGCCATTCCCCACCAATGATGACCCGAAGCTATACAAATGGGATCCAAAGTCGTGTTCAGCAGCCTCAACTTCGTGAGGCTCGGTCTTCACCATTCCAAAGGGCCAGAGGTACAACCCAGACGATATACAACACCATCAAGCCTGAGAGACCCAAAGCCATCCATTCAATCTCATCCCCCAACTCCTTATCTGTGCGAACCACTGAAGAATCTCCTTATCTGGTGTCCACAACTCAATCTACGGGTTTGCATGGCGCTCAGGAAGCAGCTGGCACTCCTATTTCCCTCAAATGTCCCCACAACACTGCAAGCCAAACTGGAGAGAAGGTTGGCTTTGGTCAGTGGGATGCCCTTCTCAAGGAGGCCACTGGTCACGATACTTCCAAGAATCTCAACAAAGGTAATTCCCATTTTTCAAACTTCAGAAGTTTGTATCTTACTGTAGCTAAATCATGACCTGAAGATATCTGCAAGAGTATTCTAGGTTACATTGCCAAAGCTAACATAGAGGAAGTGTTGAAGGTCAGTCATTATTTGGCAGACACCAAATAAGACTTCTATCAATCAGGAGGTGTTTCCAGATGTTGGGCCGGATGAATATGAAACAATTTCACATATCATTGAGGATATGTCGGCGATCTCCACAAATGCTTGGTGCAATGACCTGATTTGAATGAGTTAAAATGTTCGGTTCTAATGACATCACAGGTTGACGTACGACACAGATGTCCACAGCATGATCATTGAATTAGTGTCCCCTGTACATGAAGCACTGTTTGATGACCTGAATCACACCCTTGCCAGGATGCTGGACGAAATTCCTTACGATCAAAATGTCGTCCGTGCTTGCATACACATGAATTACCATCTATTGGTCGGAAGGTCTTCGCTTACACCTGACATGGTGATATCATTGATGGACATCCAAGGCACCACAGATGATGATCCTCAGTACGTTCTCATTGGAGAATGTGCTTTCTCTGAGCAGAAGATGCACCTTGTCGAGAAACTGAAGAAGTATATCCGGGGACTCCCCCACCTTGTAGTTATAATCATGGTGATCGTTGAGGAGGACAGTAGCTACAATGCACCCACAAAGAATTCAGATGCATGGACTTTCTTTCAGGGCCTTGAAAACATGCTTTCACAGAAGGACTTTCTGGCTTTACAATGACTCCAAAAACCCTTTCCATAACTAACCCTAACAGCAGTGCGCGAAGCACACTGCCAAACACATAGAAAATGACACTAAGCTTTGGTGGAGTTGTAAATAGTACATGCTCTTGGCTACAATATTGCTCCCTAAGTCATGTGATTTTGTTCACACAGTCCAGAGATATGGGCATTTTAAAACAGCAAGTCCATGGAAAGGGTTTTTTCACTTTTCAATTGGTAACTAGGATCTCATTCAAAACAGTCTATAATTGCTATTGTTTGTTGATACAAACAAAGATACACATGTAACCAATATGTCTGAGCTTAAAAAGGTTCACACACTTCTTTGTTTTCAACCACCATCATGGTCAGATCCCTCTCTCTTACTCAACAAAACACCATTCTCTCTTTGCTTGACTCTGGCAATTCTGGTGAAGCTATTGCCAAGCAAGTAGGTGTCAGCCCTTCTGCTGTATCTAAACCTTGCTCTAAGAAGTGTTCTACCCTTCCTAGATGGTGGTTGAAAACAAAGAAGTGTGTGAACCTTTTTAAGCTCAGACATATTGGTTACATGTGTATCTTTGTTTGTATCAACAAACAATAGCAATTATAGACTGTTTTGAATGAGATCCTAGTTACCAATTTAAAATGCCCATATCTCTGGACTGTGTGAATGAAATCACATGACTTAGGGAGCAATATTGTAGCCAAGAGCATGTACTATTTACCACTCCACCAAAGCTTAGTGTCATTTTCTATGTGTTTGGCAGTGTGCTTCACACACTGCTGTTAGGGTTAGTTATGGAAAGGGTTTTTGGAGTCACTGTATGTCCAGACGCTGGACAGCCCCTTCGCCTTGGATCGCCGATTATGGTTGGAGGGCACACTTGGTGCCACATCAGTAGTGTAAACTACTATGTGTGGGTCAGACAGCCAGGGGATGGTCCAATTGATCTCGATAACACAGAGGAGGGGCATATGGCACATGGAGTAAGTCCCAGTCAGTTTCATAAATATAGTTGCATTAATATGCAGACCCTTTTCCACGAGATCAGAATGGGCGATGTGGAGGCCATGCTAGGAATGGGCCTTTCGTTCATTAAACATAGCATCATCAATTACTTTGATGATCTGAACATCCCTCTTGATCCTGCCACCACCAATGCAATTCTCGGCAGTCAGACTCCTTTACCGATTCAATGGAAGAACTTCCGGGGTGGCCTCATCGCTGCAATGAGGGTTACCGCCCACCAGCGTTATCACTGGTGGCTGGAACACGTCATCTTTCGTGGTCAGAAACATCCCTATGATACTGACTCTCCAACTGACTCCAATGTGGATGCACCATCCCCTCCCTCTAGTGACCCTCAGCAGCTACTGTCTGAAATGCCAGAGGATGCTGGAGTGGAAGCCATCCACTCACAGACCCAATCTGATCTGTTGGGCTCACCTGTTCGTGCAGGTGATCGGACCCTCAGCCAGCCGATGGAGAGCATAGGCAGGGTCCTTTGGATGACAAAGAGGAGGGCTATTGGTAAGTAAGGCCCTGGATGCTGAATGTAACACATTATATTTTCAGGTGCCCATCTTCTGCATGCTCGCTGTTTCAAGTATGTACGTATGTGCTAAGTGATGACTCACCAGTGTTGTGTTAGTAGTCATGTGTTATTGATTCCGGTTGACAACCATCTCCTAGAGTTGAATGTAAGTCGCCAAAGCAGTTCCCTGGAGTCTGGAGTCTGGACTGCCAGGGCCCAGGTGGTTATGCACGGTTTGGACATATATAAGAATGCCATTGACTCAGAACTTCTCTGTCACTGCCTACATTCTTACAGGTACCCAAATGGCTGTCAGAGGGAATCATCAAACAGGCCGCCCCCACGTAGTTGCACCTGCCAGTAGTACCACCATGCCTGTCAACTCAGACAGCCCTCCAGCTCCAGTTCCTCCCCCTCCAGTAACAGCAGTGAAAGTCCACCGAAACCGACACCACCCAGCTTGGTACCATGATACAGAGGATAGTGAGTTTATTGACATAAACAACATCAGCAAGGAGAGTGGTGATAAAGACAAGGACACTCAAGATGCTGGCCCACAGCACAGCAACCCATGCCCCCAACCAGCACCTGCTAATCTCATGGGTCTGGGAACAGGTACTGTTCCACTGGCCTCAACGATGGCTGATGAAGGTCCCTGTGAGAGTGCTGGCAACACTACTGGGGCAAGTACGTTGGACACAGAAACAACTGCAGATATTCATCACTTCTTCACCAAAACCAAAGGGAGCCCCATGGTCTGTAACAGTTGCCAGTACGTCCGACTCACCACACTATTTCAATAGCCTGACTTTGTTGTAGGGCGAAGTTCAGCTGCAACACATCCAACACCCCACTTCGTGGCCATACGATAAGGGATCACTTAGAAGAGTACCTCAATCTTGCCAAGAAGGAAAGTTGGTCCATGCAGCCTGACAAGGTCTGGAGTGCATTTAGCATGGGGTACACCTTCAGAATGCTTTGTGAAGCAGTCCAGCAAGGGAACAAACTTACCGTGCTCCCTCCTGCTCCCTGTCCTAATGATGGAGACACCCTTCCATGTAATTTTCTGCCATCAGGTCAAGAGTCTGAGAAACACAGACTCACTGTCCCCAAGTTCTCCATTGCTGCAATGCACGAGCACCTGGTCAAGTTTATCATTGCAGATGATCAAGTAAGTAACCACCCCTTCTGTTACCTTTGTTCCCCATAGTTTCATTAGTCCATCAATGTCATTGAATGTCCTGAATTCCGCCAACTCATCCTCCTCCTATGTCAAGACCTTCATGACACTGATATCCCACACCACACCAAAGTTCATGAGTTGATCCTCGAAGCATGGAAAGCATACTTCAACATGGTCAAACGGGATCTTGCAGTAAGCACACTAGTTCACAACACACCATACTGACAAGAACTAATGCAATTGCAATAGAATGCAGCAGGGAGAGTGTCATTCACTACTGACATCTGGTCTGACGATAATTATTGTCCATATCTTGCTATTACAGCACACTGGATCACTCATGAGGGTGGTTCACTCAAGATGAAGGCATCTCTCATCATGTTCCATTATTTCCCCATTTTGCACACTGGTGAAGCAGTTGCCAAGACTATCCTAGAGCTCCTTGATCGGGCAGGGGTGACATTGAAGGTATGTAGTATGTAGTATGGCTGTGGTGAGATTTTACCGTGCTTCTGTTCTAACTGGTCTCTCCTAGATAGGTCATTTTACTATGGACAATGCTGCCAACAACATTGCTGCCATGCGCAAGCTTGTGAGACTTCTTGAGGAGCATGAAGTTTTGTTTGACCCCATTGATCGCTGTGTTCCTTGCTTCCCACATATTCTAAATATCTGTGTTACTCACACTGTCAGGGCTTATACCAAGGCCGACTTCACTGCTGTTGCAGAGACTTGGGTAGGTGCTATGGATAACAATGTAGACAAGACTGCATCTCTTGAAGCCCTTGCAAAGGATCCTGTCACTCTTGGCCATGATATTGTTCATATATTCCATGCATCTGGCCAGCATCGCAAAGGATTCTGCGACACTATCATCAATGGCAACGTCAATCAGTGGTATATGGGGAACCCCACTCAGGTACCAGTTGTTGAACTCCTCCATGATGTCAAGACCCGCTGGGATTTGATCTACTTCATGATTAACCGACTTCGTGCTGTCCGCCTTGTGGGTGTTTCATGTTTTATCCAAGTATATACACTAACTTGCCTACCTAGGCTATTGATAGCTTCCTTTCCTTACCTCGTGGCCCAAACAATGAACTTGCCCGACATAAGCTAACACCAATGCAGTGGGAAGTACTCCAAGACCTGGAAGTTGTCCTTGAGGTGATGTTTCTTATACTTTTTTATAGATTTACTGACTGTTAACTCAGATGCTGTAGATCCCTCATGCTGCACAACAGTCCATGTTGAGTGAGAGCACCCCTGTCCTAGGTGGGGAAATTCCTGCCTTCAAAACGTTCATGTTGCAGTGGGATGCACTGGCCACTAATGTGCCCCATTGTGCGCCTTATATCAAGGCTGGGCTCGACCGGGCCCAAGAATACTATTGATGCATGGACCAAACACAGGCTTATACAGTTGCCATGTGTAAGTCTTTAGTTAAATTGACTGTATTGCAGCATTGTTCCACTGATATTACATGATACATAGTTGTCGACCCTACCATTCAACTGAGCTGGATTGACTGACACTGGGGCGAGTCTGCGGCTGCACAAGCACAAGAATATACACTGGAATTGGTAGGTTCATTAACAGTCTATTATTTCAATATAAGCTAACCATAGGTCAAGATGATGGAATATCGGAACAAGTCGTCTGCATGTCCCGAGTCCGCCACTAAATCTTCCACTACCGATGCTGACCAGGTTTGTCCCCACTCCACATTAGCCACTCGCTACTATGGCCTTCCCACCATCAAGATTCGGCCATCCCATCAAGCCCCACAGGATGTCAACCAGGAATTCAAAGCCTACATATTGGGTATGCCAAGTCCTGAAGGAACACATCCACTAGCATTTTTGGAGGTCAGTATCTGTTGTGTTACTTAATATTCTTGACTCACATTCTACGTAGCTAGCGAGAGTTTTGTTCCCAACTATCTATGCAATTGCACTCAACTACCTGCCAATTCAAGTGTCTGCAGTCCCATGCAAACATGTTTTTTCTTCAAACAGTGAAACCAATATGAAGAAACGAAATCACATCTCACCAGCATTAATGGAGGTGCTACAAATGCTAAAATTCTGGCTGAAGAAAGACCAGCTGGATTTCACAGAGGGCTGGATCACGCCACAGCATGACATGCTGGTTGACGAGGATAAGGAAGACCTTTTGGCACACTTTTACTTGACTACAAACACCCACAGTGCAGATCAGATCCTCAGATCCATTGCTAAAGCAGAGGGGGACGGAATGTCGAACATTATTAATATTTTTGAATGATTGGCAAATTATGTACTGTATTACTGTTTGCATCTCTAGGACCTAGGTGACCTGTTCCCCAAAAGAGGTGTGTGTGTCCACGACTCCATCTAGTACAAGCTACAAGTTCAAGTTGTGATCAAACTTCTGAAGTGTGGCGGTGCCACAGCCTCATCTCACAATTACCAAAAGATTGATCTTATGGAACAATCAAACTGAATCATTACGCCAATAAGTTCAATACGAGTGACATATTCAAGCTTGATGGTCCGCTTCTGACATGTACACAGCATCGTGTGATGTGCATGCCAATCAAGGAGACATATTCAAGCCTTGATGTCTTCTGACATGTACAAAAGGTAGGATTTTATGCTTCTTTCTTGTGTCCACAGTCCACCTCTCAAACCTTGGCCCTTATCCCATGTCACAGCCAACACAAGATATTCTTTACTTTTTCACCAGAGGACATGAGTATACTATGTGTTGCCTTTGTGCGTAAGTCCCTCTTACATGTCTGTGAGTTGTGGCTCACTCATGTATGGTTGGTCTAGGTCTCTTGCTGCACAGTCTCAGAGTGGGAGTGATGAACCACTCGTTATCAACAGTTATTTTAGCCTCAAGTGTTCAAACTCTATGCTTCGCGTTCACTTAGAATCGAAACACATGATGCACTACATCGCTAAACTCAAAGAAGAAGGATGGCAAGTGAGGTCGCCATTGCTCAGGACCGCCTTCTCAGCAGGACATTCATACCGTACTCTCAAAGCTGCACTTGCCCACTCAAACATAACAATCAACAATCTTCCTCCACCTCCCTTTTGAAGTCTGGCCACTAGTGGAGCACATCAAAGTTCATGGTGTTCCAAGCTGATGCCAAGGTAAGTTATTGTTAGTTCTTAACGTTTTTCTTTTCATTACTCTAGTTCTTGCTGTCACAGACTTAGATTCTCGGACTTGGAGGTGTGCTCCTTCGTATTGTACAGTTGTATTCATTACTTTGGAACCTGGAGAATTTTTGGTTGGCTTGTTGCATTGTGCATCTCTTGGTAGCTAGTACAGTAGGCATCGGTCTCATTATCACACTTCGTTTACCTGCAATGCTGTCTTGTTTGAGTCATTTTACAAGGTCATCAGCAAAGTTATAAACTCAGACTTGTCCGACAATGTTCATCACACTCACTACAACACTACTTAGTACTCACCGCCCATGGCGTCCCCTGCATCTCCAGGAGAGCCATCAGTAGTGCAGAGAACTCTAAGGAACTGCAGTGCCTCTATCTTTGCATGTTGCTGTTCCTTCTCTTGTGCAAAAGCAAAACTGTGCGGCACATCCTTCCTGCATCTCTGCGTCGCAACCAGGTTAGTGCTGGTGTTTTTAACAGTCATTACTCATTAGTGCTGTCGTAGATCATAGGATGCTCTTCCCCCCATTCTCAATGCCCTTGACTCTTGAGGTCCAGGTCTAGGACATGGTGGTCATCTTGTTCTCAAAGTCGCATGATGAGTCACATCCCATCTGGGTGATAACACCATATGCACCATTTCCATGGACGATACAGAAGGTTTGGTATGTGGCAAAAAGGTCATTGACACTGGCACTGTCACGCACCAAACAGGTTTGGTACAGTGAACATGGAAGATAACACCTATATCGAATGATCCTTATGTGAAGGATAAGCACGACGGACCCTCATCGTAGCCATCTATCGCACAAGAAGACTATCCTGATGCGAGAGATGAATGCCAATGCAGACAGTCATCTATCGCACGAGAACCGCCAAGAAGCAGAAGAAACTGAAGGAATAATGTCAATTGTGGTATGAGAAAGGAATGCACACATCTGCAGTCCAACTCCCATACCAGAACGATCAAAGAAGCCGAAGAATTGATGGAGAAACGAAGGAGAAAGAGAAGAAATGATTTTTAGTGCCCAAATGTCATTTTTAGGTGCCCAGTGCCGGCATTCCGATATTTTGAATAGCTCCGTCGTTTCTGAAGCTATCAGGCACGTGACTATACCTTCAGAGAGCCTAGAACGTGGTCTATCTGCCTGTCAAGTTCCGATGCAAATCCGTTCATTTCCCACGGAGATATTCCCCCCGCAATCCAGACGTTCGCTTCATCGCTCACTATGGAGTCCATATTTTCTCTGGATCATTTCTCCGCTATTGCTGCAGATCTCCACTATGTCCTGCTCTTAGGACAGCCTCTCCCAGAGTTCCCGTGCACTGCCTGGCACATATCTTCCCAGCCTGCTCCCTCAGTCCCTCTCGTTCTCGGTCAGCGCGTTACTTTGGTCATCTTAGGTCTATTGTCAAGCTTGAGAAGTCTTCTCTGGTTGTCTCTGTGTCCCCTGAGCCCTCAGCCTATGGTCCCTTCCTCCCAGATACTTGCCATGTCCATCTTCCTCTGTCGTTCGTCTCACTTCCCTGGATGCGTCGAATTCAATACTCTATCTGCTTCCCTACTTTCAGACGACGTCCCCCAGCACCATGACAGTTATTCCCCCCACTTTATAGTGCTATTAGGAAGAAGAACCCTCTCTCGTTCTTTCCCAGAAGAGAGCTCGTCAAGGGAGCCCATGGTTGCGCTTCAGCGGCGCTATAACACATGCACTATACCTTAGTGTATGCTGACCCCCCAAAAAGACCTCTGGACCCCTGGTACCCTTCTTGTGGCTGTTTTGTCTCGGATCAATCCCCCTATTAATCCCAGATCTTCCCCATTGTTGTCCCATCAAATTCCTGATGGTACACAGCCCCCCATCAAACTTCTTAGGCTGTGCATCAATGACTCCTTCTGCTGTGCAGTGACTCATCTCTTGCTTACTGATGCTCTCTTGTCATCAGTATTACTCTATCCCTTTCGCATTTTTGGTATATTACTCAGCTGATGACTCACTCCCTTACCAATCAATCTTGTCATGCAGCTTACTCATTCCTTTACTCAGCAGCTTATTCATGCTTCCTATGCTTACTCATTCCTGCTTATCCCTTGCTTACTGATCGCTTACAAACCCCTTACAAAGCTCTTACCAATCCCTCCCTTCTCTTTTTGTACTTTAATGCTGTGCCCCCCCATGTATTTAAACCCCTGGGCTCAGCCCAGTGATGGAAGACCCAATTGCACGAAATTATCCCTCTCTCAGACTCTCTCAATCAGTATCCCTTCAGTCTTTGAGTCCTTGTAGGCTTCAGTGAAGGTCTAAAGGCTCAATATTGTCAAGTTTATCCAAGTTATTCAAGATCTATTCTTTATACTAGGCTCAAGCGGAGTCTAGGCTTCATACCAGTCAATCTTCCTCGCCTCTGGACATCAGAGGCATCCCTGCCCCTTTGCTGCACCAATCTCTAGGTGTGGTATCGCTGTTTCAGTCTCAGTCTACCCAATCCCCGCTTTGACACTTCCTAGGCTTTAGGAAGAGTCCAGACCCCTATCCCCTTCGTCTTCTATTACTCCTGTACCCCAGGAGTATCCTGCATCATCATCTGCATCACCTTGTTGGTGTAGATCCCCTTCCCCCCTCCTCAGCACATCCTCTCTGGACACTGCGGAGGTAAACCACCACTCGCACATTTTCGTAGTCCTTTGTTGGTGTTGTGTTTGGGTTATTACTCCGACCCAAATCCACACTTTGACTCACAGCGCCCTCATTCTTGTCAGAAAAACAACCCTCGGCCCTTGGGCCCAGAATATCTGCTTTACTTGCTTGTATTCCCTCCGCAGTCAGTTACCAACCCATGTCCCCCATGGGCCCCACCACCCCAGTGTGACAATGACGACCAACACCAGGACCCAACACGACCACGATCCCTGTGTGTCCACAGCTTGAGCACTGCCGCTTTATCAGCAATGTGCTATGTTTTCGCAGTATATGTAGTACTATTTATGCTTTCGCATACGAGGCTATAAGGCTATAAGCCCAATGATAATTTTCACTATGTCATAATTTTTTTTCTGTGGTTAGTCGACTTGGAGTTGCAAGTTATGACTAGTTGAGTCGAGTTGGACCATAGGTAACCTACCTGACCTGACTTCTTGGCACTTGGCTAACTGGGTCCTTGACTGCAACTCCAGTCAACTCCAAGCCGGAGTCGCGGCAACACTACCCATGGTAGTGATACCTAACATGCAGCACTTACTGCGGTCCCAGCCCAGTTCTGCCCTGTGTTATACTGAAGCTGATTTTCAGCCTGGTGTGCCTTTGTTGGACAACCTAAGTAGGTGCATGGGGTCATAGTGACACCTACCATGGTAGCTGCTGTGTATCATTTCCATATTAGGCATTCTTTTTTCCAAATGTTGGTTTCATTCCATTCAATATGCTAGTGGTCCCCACACCTAATCTATGCTAGTTACATCCATCCCACGGCATTTTCACCTGACTGTTATGACCATGTCCAAGTCTGGATCCTATCTGGTTACTCCGGTTGCATCGCAGCCCTATAGCCCAACTCTGGTCACTCTCAGTTACTCCGGTCACGGTCGCACAGATATACCTCCGCTAACTATGACCCTTGGTCTAGCCTGCATCCAGTCCTTGACTACACTTCCCCGTCAACCCTGCTTGGTTGTGAGTTCTCTGTGTCCTCGATATATCCTGCACCTTGTATCATTTTCACCGGACCTAGTTTATTTTACCCAGACCTGACTTTATTTTCATTGGACCTGACCTAGCACTTTCTCCGGTTATCCCTTGTCTGCCTTTTAGGCTGTTTACTTGTCACCATAAATACTTGTCCCTAGTTCTTACTTAGTATAAGTACTCTGTAGATTATCCTGTACACCTCAGTCTGAAATCAACCATAGTCTCTACTCCAGTTCTTGTCTGTCTCTGTCTCTGTCTCTGTCTCCTCTTGACCAAAACCTATGCAAGGGATCAACACTCGTTATCCTTAGTCATTGAATCCGAACAGTCACCAACTCTGGCTGGACTAATCTCTTGTCCAGCCCTCTGCCCTCTTCCTTCATCTGCTTTCATCCGGACTTGACTGGACCTCCTACCAGAGTAGACCTGGACTTGACACTGACCCACAGTATGTACTGCGGTGCCATTTGTTTATAGATGTCCTCTGTGCTATACTGATTTAGTTAAGCTCACCTATACACCTACATGATAACACAATATGGACTCATCCATTGACATGTATGAGAGGTAGGCCTGGGCCCACTCAAATGATATAGTGATCACAAATTATGTGCCCACATTAATGTGTAAATACTTTCTGAGCTCATTCATATGATTCCATGACAATACCTAATTGGACCTATCTACCCTTCCTTTAATTGACACCCTAGCCCACCCCTAGTACATTGTGATAATATCTAAGTATGTAGCCCATCCATACCAATCGATAACAAATCATTCATGGGCTACCATCCACTGGCCTGTGACACTTGGCCAATTTTCACCTTTGGGTGGTTGTGTAAGATGGCCTAAGTAGGTGCATGGGGCCCCATGGTATCAGCTGCCTCTGCAACCACATCAACAAAGGTATCAAAGCTGTCTTTCACTGAAAATATGAATAGATTATACTTAGTGTTGCTGCAGCTCGGCTCAGCTTCACTGTTGGCTTGTGTGCAGCTTCAGTGTCTAGGGCACTCATTTCTTTGTGAATCTTAATAAATCCTATGACTGAAATGTAGCCATCAACCACCTCTATCAGATAAAAAAAGAATTATGTGAATCCATTCAGCCAATCTTGAGATATGAGCCTAACCTTAGCACCAGCTTCACATTAGCGTAATTGAAGCTGGCTATGGCTTAGGTGAAATAACTCAATGTTGGCTGGTCCAATCAACAAAATTATTTTTTGAGTGATAGCTGCTGCTATAACCTACATTTCCATTATACCATGCATAGCCATACATCATGAAATGGATGAGATAAAAAATAGCAGCTTGAAGCTGCAGCAACACTAATTACACTGAGTGAGTTTTACTGATGTCAAAGTTGTTGATTTTCCTTGGGTGCGGCCTACAACTTCAATAGAGGTTTCAAGATGAAGATGTGCTGTAATGGATTGGGGTGGGGGCTCAGCAACCTTGTCCTCGTTGATATCAAAAATGGCTGTCTTGCATGTTGCTTTCTTCTTCTTGGAAGCTGCTGGCTTTGGCAAAGATGGGGATTCATTCTTGGAATGCTTGCACTTTTGGCTGCCTTTGCCTTTCTTTGGTAGGGCTTGACAGGGCTAGCAATTGGTGTAGACACCAGTGAATCAATTTCAATTTCTGGGATATAACTGTCATTAATGAAGACAAATTTTTGAGGTTCTCAGCTGGCTGTGGGTGCAAGTGTGTACATCAGCAAACAAACCCTCCCCTGGACAGTCCTGGACAGCTATCCCAGAACCCCAGCTTTTCCAACAAGGTACCTAACTGGGTAGCTTAGTACAGACTGTCCCAGGCTGTTCCAGCTGTCCCAGACTGTCCTAGAATGCTCACAGTACATCAGGAAAAACACATTGCTATGTAGCATAGCCACTGAGGTACCTAGTCACCTGGAGGCTTGGTTGTAATATATTGCATCAGGCACATGATCTGGAGTGCTATCCAGCTGTCACTGTGTGACAGATAGCACACAGTTGCCACTATTGTTGACAGCACCATTCAGATAGCTCACTATAGCCACTGTAGCTCATGTTCATACTATGCATCTGCCAGAGACAAGGTAGCCTATCTTGTTGTCTTAAGTCACCCCATAAACTCAACAAGAGTCAAGCAAGTTTATTAAGTAGGATAAGTGACTAGTAAGGTTTACAAACCAAGTAATACATGTGGCTACTGCATGTTAGTGGGGGGAAGTGATGGCTGTTCATGTTGGTGTTAAAGATGGTAGCCATTGACAGACGTGTCGAACAGTGCTGAAAGACTGGAATTGGCCATGGAAACAGTGCATGCACGTACCTGGGTGCTGAAGACACGAGACAACGTGTACTTGACCCTGAGCGCCTCAACGGCCCCATGGATGAGTTGAACAGCGCCAGAAATTCAATGGATCGGATTCAGCAAGCACAGGATAATGGTCATGAAAATGGGCTGAAAACATGGCAATAAACATCAGAATTCATGAATGAAGCTAAAGAACAAAACTCACCTATAGAGATTGAGCTGCCCGAATGATGGAGGAGTCAGCATTGGAGACGCCAACATTTTCCTACTGCAGAGGTGGGTTGTAGGCTGGTCGACGCTAGTGGTCTCCGTCATTGCATTGGTGGCGGCAGTAGTGGTCTATTGATGTGTGTGAGTGAGGCAGATGCATGTGGGGAGATGTGAGATGTCAATGCCAATGATGGGATTGATTGATGAGGACTTGGGCAAAGTTTTGGGGAATGAATGATTACATCAGCATGTTGAATTTTTTTTCTCAACCCTCACGGGTGCACCACCCAACTTTGTCTCGACGGTGTAGAGACTGTCCTGTCTCTAGGTGTGTAGAGTTGCTGATAGTAGTACTGACACTGGACTCTCTACCTTAGCTTATGTAGGCTTGTATTAGCTTACTAAGCAATCTCCCTCTTTCCTGTGTATATGTTTGATCTCAGTCCTGGAGTGACTGAACACCTCTACTCTCCCTATTTCCTCTAGTCTCCCCAGCCCTTGGGAGCCTTGCCAGACCTCCAGAAGCTCCTGGGTCGAATGCACCTCATCTGAGGGAGCAGCCACCCAAACACTTTGTTGTCTTTTCAACGGGGCACCTGGTGCTAGTCACACTACCAACCTCAAGCTTACTTAGCTGTAGCAACATGGTATGTGGTTTCTGCAACAACATAGAACCAACGCTGACACCAATACACATCTCACATCCCATGCAAGGCAATGAATAGTGTTTTCAAGTCCCTGTGCAGCCACCTCACCGATGAAGACCACACGAGCAGGTAAGTAACGAACCTCCACAATGATTATATTG
>JAYMGJ010000011.1:0-57529 GCA_037178675.1 Scleroderma bovista | reverse complement strand
GCCGATTTTGGGTGCATACTACTCATTTGCACGGGTGAAGAACAGGTACCTATCCATATTTTGTCCTTTTCCAGTGCGACTCAATATTTCAGATTGAACACTTCGACTCGCAAATCCGTGCTTTGGAAATAGCGGCATTGCCACAATTTTGGATGCGAGGGTACCAATTACTTTCCTGTTTAAGCCAAACGTGAGAGGCCAGCAATTCTGCCGTGCGCACGCTGATCCGGTATGGGTTTCAGAGCTCAAAATCTTATCGCCTCTAGTCTTTCGCGCTTGATCACGGTCATAGCCTGTCGACTCGAAGCAATACAAGAGGCGTAAGTGGATTTACACACAACTTTCCCTCAAAGCTAAAATCACCCTTAAGTCCACAACAGATTGTGTTCCTTCAAACTGCATATGATCTGCTTCGCCATTGTCCTGTCGTCGGTGCACAGCTCGCGGTCACACGACTTATGAAGGTCATGATTCCGACCTTGTCCTCACTATATCTTCCTCGCTCCACTCAAGGTCAGGAGAGTATGATTCCTTCCCACACACAGTCTAAAGCAAGCCGGAAACGGCGACGCGACTTCGAAGATGAAAACGCACTTTCAATTCGCCAAACACTGCTCTGCGCCACAACATATGAGTGTCATGCAATTCTGACTTCACTAGACGGTAGGAACTTGCCTTAAAATCACGCTGAGCATTTCTAATCTCTTATAGTTGTTCATGAGATCCTTAAGAACGTGGAATTATCGCTGTCCGTCCGCTCGCTTGCAAGCCGAGTTCTCCTTACCATTCTGCTTTCGTTACCGTCAGTACCCCCCCAAAGCCTTTCATCTGACCCTAGATTCTATGGCCGATTGGTCGAAAATGTGCGCGAGATTTGCTTAGAAAATGTGCCGGGAACATATGTCATGAGTAAATCAGTGGGACTTGTGTTACGTTCATGCGCTGCTGAAGGTGGCCACAAAGTGAGTCGAGGCATCGCAATGATGTGCAACGCGTTGAATGCGGCCCCCGCAGGACCCTTGCTCCCGTGCTAAATTGCAAGCATGCGTGGACCTTCTCATACACCCTCGGAGGCCACCGCCAGCGCGATCATTACCTTTTGAATTACTTACAGCTGACGACACTAAGGATGGAACAACCACCCACCGGGCCCATGGTTCATCCCAACAGAAAGAAAAGACCGAGCCCCACTTAAAACCACAAGAACGATTTAAAGCCCTTGTGTCTATTCATGCTCCGTCGCAGGTTCATGAATCACAAGCACGTCCACCTTCGCCCCATCCATCCCAACATCATCCCAATGCCCCCCCATCCCCCCCTTCCAACAATGCTACCTACGGCGATAATTTTCCAGTGAAACCAAATACCCCCCCGCGTCCAGTTCCATCAATAGTCCAACACTCACTTGCCCCACAGTCTCAAATACAGGCTCCTAAATTAGTTGACTCCTCAGCACCTGCGATATTGATCGCTGATGACAACGATGACGAAGAATTGCCTTCCATTGATTTGGATTCGGATTCGGATTCTTGACAGAGTGGTACTGAGAATGTGTAGGGATGGATCATTCTACCTGTTTTGTTACCTGGGGTAAATTCGAAAGGCATGTACTAAGTTCTCAATCGTTTTGATTGAGGGTCCTGTACATCATCGTCGGATTCGTGATGATTTGCATGCGAAGGTGTTTGACTGAAGCATTGTGCCTGTCGTGGTGGGATGAGTACAGATGACTGAAAGCACGAATCACTCTCACCATAGTTACCAACGAGTCCACGACAATGTTGTCCGGGTCCAATGCTTTAGCACGCTCGAAGGAGATTTGGGCGCGGTCAATCATAATACAGTCAGCGTGTTCTACAGCGACCAAGGCCAATGTCACTGGTTGACCACATCGGGATGCCACAAGAAACATTTACCGCCGAGTATATCATTGGATGACTGGGCATTGAACATATAGCAAAGGCCAGCATAGAGATGGAGGACTGGGTTGTCGCGATAGGGGAAAGATGGAAGACAACTACCACGAACACTGGTGAGCACGAGGAGACGGAGCCATCAACCACGCACAACTCCAATTCATCCAGGGCATCCCTATGCCTATTTGCCAGGATGAACTGGTGGACAAGCTCACCGAGGATCTTTTCGCGCTATTGACTGTAAACACACTGAAGAGGTGTGGATGTTGAGAAGATCGCACCTCCTCAGGATGCTGCAACATCATGGATCTTAAGTAGTCGATCTTAACGGGGCTGCTCTCCGTAGTATCGGCGCGGTGGTTCAAAAGGCCAATGCTTAACGTCCATAGAGTCTTCCAATTGACCTCGTTGCATCTTGCGAGAATGGCCCATGCTCGGCGTGCCCGCATCATGTCATGTCGTTGCAGACTAACGTGCAATACGTCGTAGAGGCGTCGCAGATGAACCCGGCGGGAAGTCAGGCGTGGCTTGTCTTCCAGGAAGGAGAATAGAAATGGATGGCTACTGGAATCCATGATGAGGTGTGGCAAGGCTTCGAAGTGCTGGCAGGTGGCACACACTCCACTCGACATGCCAGTATGTATCATCGTCATTGCTGCATCTTACTAGTTATCATCGTGCTGCACAACAGCCAACGTCTCATTACACTTAACCAGACCTCTTGTTCGTTTCTCGGTGTGCAATTGCTACATACAATACATCGTCGTCTCCTGGTCTCCTGTCTCCTTACCAAACTTCTGTTGCATTCATGGACGATGAATTTGGCTTTGGCTCGTCCGTATGGAGCGCCCCCTCGGACCCACCTCGCCTGTTGAATCTGACGAGTGCCGCCTTTTCTATGCCCTCTCCCGCGTTGTCTCATGACCAATTTGATGACTTTGAAGACTTTCATACCCCACCGCAGACTCAAAACCCATCGATCGCCCAGGATGACGATTTTGCAGATTTTGCAGATTTCGGAGGAGCAGGGGAATCAGAGGCAACTTTCACCTTCGAAGAGGAGGTCGACTTTGGAGAGGAAGTTGCAGTGGTTGAACCATCACAACTAACGTGGAGAACACTCCAATTAGACCCTTTATCTGCGGAGAAAGATTTGAAACAGCAAATAGAAGACATATTGGGACCAGAGTGGACGCAGGATCTGTCTGACGTGACAATCGAGGGGGATGTCAGGCAGGTGGAGGGTATTGGCCAGATACTTGTCGATCCTGAAAGGTACGTCGTCATTTCCCTGGGTAGACCACTCGGGACCGAGTTTTACAGCCGCCAGCTCTATAATATGCTGGTCAATTTACCCCCTCTCATGGAACCGGTCAACTGGATACGATCGCGCATTAGACAACAGCATCTGATTTCCTTAGGATTACCGGTCAACCTGGACGAAATGCTTCCCCAAGCGAGCGCAAAACCTCTCCCCCCTCTACATATATCGACACGACCTATGTCTTTACCACCTGTAGCACCAAATAATCCGCTGCGGAACATGCCTGCCTCAAGGGACAATTCGCGACCGGGAACCCCACGGCCGAGCACCCCACAACCAGTTGTGCGTCCTGGGATGCCAGCAGTGAATCAACTTGGTTTGGGCCCAAAGCCCCGCTTGGACGAGCAGAGAATAAACGAGCTGCTATCCCTTGATCCAGGTATGCTATTGCAAAAAAATTTTACGAGAAATGGATGTACAATGTGAATTGTTTTCAGACGAACTGAATCTTTTGCCACTGGCAAAGGTTGAGGCGTATCTTTCTGATCTGAAGTCAGAGACGACGAACACATCATCCCTTCTGACGTACCTCCTGCAAACTCGGGATGCCCTGCAGCAGGACTCTGAAACATACAACAAACTGATTGCAGAGCTGGTCAGCGAGGTACAAAAGAGTAAGACGGGGAAAAAGACTGTGAAGCGTAGTGGCACAATAAGTTAAGGTTTCGCATTGCCCATTAATGATGGATGTAAGTATGTATGTAGTAGCAACAGTGGACACTGGACAGGGACCACACCATTTATAGCAACGATCGTGGCACGTGATGTATGATGTATGATGAAAAGTTCTGTACTGAAATTCGTTGTCAATTTGAAAACACGAAGAACTTAACGAGACTCTGAACACCAACTTGACCCTCCGTGCGAGGTCAGTTGAGAAGTAATGAACATCGGGATCTCAGTACCATCGTCCATCAAGAGTGTCTCCTTTTCTTTCCTCTCCAGCGAGGACATACGCAGAATCTCCGTGAAGCAAATAGTCAATCCCGTTCTACTCGACGACCTCAACAGACCAAATGTCGGAGGCCTGTATGATCCAGCTCTCGGACCAAGCGATCGGCATGATATGTCAGTACGATTGAAGTATTCCTGTTTACTTCACTGCTGACTTCGTGTGCTAGTTGTGCAACATGTCATCTAAACTATTTCACATGTCCTGGTCACTACGGACATATCGAACTTCCTGCCCCAGTGTATCACCCGCTTTTTATGTCGCACATGTATAACATCCTACGCGGAATCTGTCTGTTTTGCCATAGATTTAAAACACGTCGATCAGTGGTGCGCTTCTTCCTCCTCGAATATCTGGTCAGTGAGTTGATACTTGCTAAATGGCAGTTATGCAAATATGTCGCGAAGTTACGTCTGTTAGAACATGGCTTACTGGATGCCGCATTCGGCGTAGACGAGCTTCATATCCAAACGGGGAGTAACGATAACGACTCAGAAGACGAAGACTCACGAGACGAAACGGTTGACGAATTTGAAAGGCGCGTGAGATTATATGTCACAATCCATCTTTCCCGAGCAGGAATAAAGAGGGACCAGTACAAAGATGAACTGGTTTATCAAGTCAGGAAAGATGTCATCACCGAATTCCTCAAGTCTACCATTTCCAAAAGATGTCAAAATGAAGGATGTGGGGCGTGAGTACCCAGTTTACCCCAGTGCTACATTTTTTACTCAATTGTGTAGTTATGGGTATACTTTCCGTAAAGAAGGGTTTACCAAGATCATAGAATACGATCTTCCTGCGAAGCAGAAAAGGCAACATGACGCCGTGGGTCTCAAGCGCCCAGACGTTCTTCTATTCCAAGCTCAACACACTGAAGGATATCATGTTTCTTCCGAAGATCAGATTCTTGACACGGATGATGCAGAGTCGGAGCCCGAAGGAGTTACAGTTTTTTCCGACGAAGAGATAGAAAAACGGCCTTCCAAAGAAAAAACTCTTCCAAGAAGAGTAGATGGAAGATTGAAAACCGCTCGAGGCCGCAATGAAAGACTGATGGCCCCAGAAGAGTGCCGTGCTCACTTTCGTCGGCTTTTCGCGAACTGTCCGGTGATCTGTTCTCTACTGTTCGGACGTCATGGACCACTTGCTTCGCTTTCACGTAATGGCCTTTCTTATGCTTCCCCCGACATCTTCTTCATGGAGGTGGTCCCTGTTCCACCTACGCGTTTCCGACCTCCGGCAAAAATGGGTGACACGTTATTTGAACATCCCCAGAATGAACTGTTGGCCAAGATCTTGCACACGTCATACAGATTACGAGATTTAACCTCAGATCTTCAGACTGTCCCGGGAAAATCGGCAGCAATCGACGAGCCTTCCCGTAGGCGTCTCTTAGGGTCACTATTGGAGACACTGGTTCAGTCCCAAGTGGACGTAAATAGCTTCATCGACAGTAATAAGAATCCAACGCCGGTGCGTCAAGGAAAGCTTCCTCCCGCAGGAGTGAAGCAAGGATTAGAGAAGAAAGAGGGCTTGTTTAGAAAGCATATGATGGCAAGTGGCGACAAATATGTTGGTTCGCTACATGGATCTGACGTAGTTTGCTAGGGGAAACGAGTGAACTATGCAGCTCGCTCAGTCATATCTCCTGACGTTAATATTGAACCCAATGAAATCGGGGTACCACCGGTCTTTGCTCGTAAATTGACATTTCCGGAACCTGTTACCCCGATGAACTTCCAAAAATTGCGACAATGGGTTATCAACGGACCGAAGTGCTATCCAGGTGCGACAATGGTGGAGTATGAAGATGGTCGGCAGCAGTCTTTGGTACTGCTTTCTACATCAATCTTTTCTGTCTGTTGATCCGTCCTTTTTTTCCAGGAAAAACTGACAACTGAGCAGCGTACAGCCATCGCCAATCAACTGTACACTCCCCAGGACGGAGGTGAGCATGGAGGAAGGCGCAGCGGCCTCTCCACCAGAACGGCTTCTATCAATAAAAAGGTCTATCGTCACTTGCAGGATGGAGACATCTTGATTCTCAATCGACAACCTACGCTACACAAGCCAAGTATGATGTGCCACCGAGCCCGCATCTTACAAGGCGAGAAAACCATTCGTATGCATTACGCAAACTGGTCAGCGGTTCCCTCTCCGCTTTTGAACCATTGACTGACCTTCCGTCACCAGTAATTCGTACAACGGTAGGTTAAGCACTTCTCGTTCGGAGGCTTGCTAACCTTACAAATACCCAGCCGATTTTGATGGAGATGGTATGTACTGAACGCCTCAGTCATATATGTTAGCTAATTTATGCAGAGATGAACATCCATTTTCCTCGTGAGCTTGTTTTCCGTATGAACGTGGTGGTACTCAATACTGATTTAGACCAGAAAACCAGGTAGCCAGAGCCGAGGCAATGTACATTGCCAACACGGACAACCAATATCTTGTTCCTACCTCAGGTAAACCGCTTCGGGGTCTCATCCAAGATCACGTGGTTGCGGGCGTTTGGATGACTTGTAAAGATACGTTTTTCTCGAGAGAAGAATACTACCAACTGCTATATGGCGCCCTTCGGCCTGAAGAATCTATTTCCACCGATTCTATTTGGACTCTTCCCCCTGCTATTTGGAAACCTAGGCCTGTTTGGACCGGCAAGCAGATTGTAGGTCGTGTAACGTACCAAAGAATGAGATGAGTTACTAATCGCTTGCAGATCTCGACAATTATCTTGAATATCACACCGACTAATGCAGAAGGAGTGAACCTCGAGGCGAAATCAAAGGTTCCAGGTCACTTGTGGGGGAAAGGATCCTCCGAAGACCGCGTCATTTTCATGGACGGCGAACTTCTTTGTGGTGTTTTGGATAAATCCGCATTTGGTGCAACCGATTACGGCTTAGTGCACTCGGTATATGAGTTGTACGGGGCAGAGACTGCAGGACAACTCCTGGGAATCCTCAGTCGATTGTTTACGAAATTCTTGCAGCATAGGGCTTTTACTTGTCGTATGGATGATCTTGCACTGACACCACAGGCTGATCGAAAACGAACCACGATACTGCAAGAGAACGCGAAGCTTGGGACGGAGGGCGCCATAGAAAACTTCCCCTCGCTCGTCAATATGCCGAAGGAGGATGTCCCGGGGGCTTTGAACACACTCCTAGAAGACGTCCTTCGAGACGACAGCAAAATGGCTGGACTTGATGTCACCGTCAAGACGAAGTTGGCTATCTTGACGAAGTCCATTGCGGACGCATGCATTCCAGATGGCCTTCTTCGCAAATTCCCTTATAATCACATGCAAGCGATGACACAGTCGGGTGCCAAGGGGAGCGCTGTTAATGCACAGCAAATATCCTGCGCTCTTGGCCAGCAGGAGCTGGAGGGTCGACGTGTTCCTGTTATGGTCAGCGGAAAGACGCTTCCATCCTTCAAAGCGTTCGATACAAGAGCAATGGCTGGTGGGTACGTCGCTAGTCGGTTCTTGACGGGCGTGAAGCCCCAGGAATTTTACTTCCACTGCATGGCCGGACGAGAGGGACTTATCGACACCGCCGTGAAGACATCTCGTTCTGGGTATCTTCAACGATGTCTTATCAAGCACCTCGAGGGCATCCGTGTCCACTATGATCATACCGTTCGGGGAAGCGACTCATCTGTTTATCAATTCCATTATGGTGGTGACAGCTTAGATGTCACCAAGCAGAAGCACCTATTCCAGTTTGACTTTATTGCTCAAAATCAGCTTACCCTGCTGAACTATTACCGGCCGAAGAATATCACTGGTGCGATTAACGATGTCGATGCGTTTTCGTATATGAAGAAGTTGCTCAAGAAGTCAAATACCCGCCCCGCTCCATTCAAGTCATCTCCCCGCGAAGAGCTCACCCCTACTATGGATCTTTACAGTCCGAGCCGGTTCCTTGGAAGCACGTCTGAAAAGTTTGCGGAGGCCGTTGAGAAGTATATTAACTCTCAGCCTCCGACCATCAAGTCAAAAACCCGCAGGGAAGTTATTCGCCGAAGACAAGAGCCCGTGAAGGCGAAGTATTTCCGTCTCCTGATGAATGTCAAGTATTTGAGAAGTCTTGTTGAACCTGGAGAAGCGGTCGGCCTTCTCGCATCCCAGGGGTATGTTGAGCTAAGATGAAAATGAAGTCGCTGACTTTGTGGTGTAGTGTTGGTGAACCTTCCACGCAAATGACCCTCAATACCTTTCACTTTGCTGGTAAACATCTTTGGCAAATTCTAGCAAGGTCTTTACTTATCTCCTTTCCAGGACACGGAGCTGCAAATGTTACATTGGGTATCCCTCGCTTGAGGGAAATTGTCATGACAGCATCCCAGAAGCCAAAAACACCTTCGATGACTATGGACGTCGTTCCAGGAACATCAGAGAAGGATGTACAGACATTCTGCAAAAGGGCCAGCAGGCTTACGCTCTCACAAATTGTTGACAGTGTCACTGTGAAAGAACGGCTCATTGTCAAACATGAAGTCCGCCACACAGAATTCCAGGTGGACATCCAATTCTTCCCCGCAGAGGAATATGTTACCGAGTACGATGTCGAATCCATTGAGATTCTCTCCGTCTTTGGAGCGCGCTTTCCTCTAATCCTCAAACGGGAGATACAACTAGAAATGAAAAAACTTGATGTCGATCTCAAGCACCAGATTGACCAACTTGGTAAAGGCAGAGCAACCAAGGACCCAGTAGCTGGAGAAGCTGCCGAAACTGATGAAGGGGGCGTAGAAGGGGAGGGACGTAGCAAGGGAGGAGCGGACGACGAGAGTGAGCAAGGCGATGGGGATGTCGAGGATGCCAAACGTGTTTTGCGGAAGAAGGAGCAGTCTTCTTACGAGTCTGACGAGGAGAGCGAAGCCTTCGATGACGACGCCATTGAAGCTGCTTATGCTTCCGATAACGAAGGTAATGACATAGACCGCGTACAAGGCTCAGGACGGCGCCTTGGGCGTCCCACCACCCTTCGCGATCAAGCTGAGATAGTTGCGGATGAGTTTGAGCGCAACTTTAATCAAGCGTCTTCATTCGAATTTACGGGCACTTCTTGTTCATTCATACTCGAGGTATGTCGTGGTCTGACATATGTCGAATAGTTTGCTGAACATTTGACACTGCTCTCTTTTCTAGTTCTCCTCGGATTTCCCCAAACTGCTGCTTGTAGGCATAGTCGAGCGCGCCTGTCGGAAGACCGTCATCCGGGAAATCCCAGGGATAACACAGTGTTTCAGTACAGTGGTGAAGGATAACGGCGTCGAAAGGACCAGAGTAGGTGGTTCTACACTTGGTCGAAGCCACAGCAATATTGACCCATCTTTAAGCTGACCACCAACGGGTCCAATTTGAGCGGCATCTGGCAATTTGCATGTGGCTCTGACGACAGCATAATAAAATTTGATGCTGTCTATTCCAACGATATTTACTCGATACTGAAGACTTACGGGGTAGAAATGGCGCGTGCTGCGATTCTCCGTGAGATCGCGGGCGTCTTCGACGCATACAAGATTGACGTTAACATCAGACATCTGGAGCTGATTGCGGATTATATGGTATGTTCCTGGCCTCTGGCTAGTATGACAATTTTTTTACTTGTCCAACTAGACGTTCGAAGGTGGCTACAAACCATTCAATAGGAAAGGTCTTTCAACCAATCCATCGCCACTTCTTAAGGCGTCATACGAAACCACGACGGCTTTCTTGTCTGACGCAACTCTGCATGGAGATTTTGACGACCTGACGACACCCTCCAGTAACCTTGTTGTTGGACGACCCATTGTAACGGGGACGGGGGTATTTGATGTTGTGATGCCCATTTCCTGACATGTACTAGACGAATTTACTCAGTAGCATGACAAGAAATGCATTATGTCACGGATTGTTTGCTTTTGTTTGTTTCTCCCCGACCGTTGCCGACGACTTGTACAATCAATACACGGCGCAATCCTTCAACCTTAGCATGGCCTTGCAGCCTCGCACTCCACTGCGGGACCTTCCCATCGAGCAGTTCGTCGCTTCTGCAGCTCACAAGCGTTCTTTATCACCCAGTAGATCGGCTTTGTACAATCCAGCCAAACGACGCATCTTGGATGCAGAGGGCGTCTCCATCTCATCTGGCCTCGGAAATCGATGCCATTCCTCCCGGCCTGCGTCGTCGTCGCTTTATGGCGCACAGTTTGTTACTCCACACCGTCCCTTGAGACGAGGAGATATGCACATTCAGCGCAACAGCGGTGACTCCAGCTCAACACGCTTCCCGAAGTCAGGATCAAACACAGGCACTTCGCCTCCTAGCCCCAGTCGGGCAACAACTACGCCGCTGGCGTCTCACTTGCCTCAACTTTGGGACCCTCACACTAGCCTGCCGCGCTGCTCGCAACAGTTTACTATTGATCGCCAGTCAAAGCATTATCCAGGCTTTGACATATACCATGACCACAGAATAGCTTCACCCATTGCTGTGGAGTCACTCTCTGATAATAGCATACCTGTTGAGGATGCTAAATCCGAAGGAGAAGGCTGCAAAGAGAATGTGCCACCCAAACGCAAGACCAAAAAGATCTCTCACAGATCTCGCCTTTCTTTGGGCGACCCCACCAGTTCACGACTATCCGGGTCGCCCTACCAAGGCGACGCTACCGGTTTGCACACAATGTGCTTTCCAGCGCCACGATGAATGCCCCGCGCCCAGCACCTTTTGGGATTTTCTTGGGATTTTACGGGAAGGAAAGGCCGATGATGATGGACCTTCAGTGTTCAAGGTTTTCATATGCATTTTTTACGCCTACGTCAGATAATTCGCCATGCATCTTCATTCGACCATTCACGCACATGCTTGCACGTCCCCATACCATAACTCATAACTTACATTGCCTATACTTACAGTTTTCATCTGTACCAGTTGACCATCATACTACCATCGTATATGGGATCGATGTCCGTTTGCAGAAACCTGCGCTAACATCAAGGGTACCCAATTGCTCTGCTGTATGTGTTGCGTTATGCTGAGGTACTACTAAGGAATGTCCACGTGTCCATCAACACTTTTCAATTTGGTCATCGCTACTTCAGCATCGACAAGCTCCAGGACTTGGTCTGCAAATGATTAAAATGCCACGCCCCATTATAAGCTTCCTACTCTTCGCACTGTGGTCGTCTCTCGTGACCGCACAGTTTGGCTTCTTCGATCACATATTCGGAAACCAACAGCAGCAGTGGCAGCAGCGTCCCAGCCCAGGACAAAGCCAACATAACGTCCACGCTGATTCGGGTGGGTTTCAAATGCCTTTTACCACAGACAAACTTACGCCAGGACTGTTACAGTTCCCTGTTCGGCTTACTTGTGTCCCGACAGTCTGATCTGTGTAGCTCATCCAGCGGAGTGCCCCTGCCCTTATGTGGAAGATATCAAGTGCACGATACCGCATCCTCAGGATGGTAGCGCAGCTGCCACCGTCGTATGTGTACGTGGGGCGGAGGGATGT
The DNA here is from genome assembly GCA_037178675.1 of Scleroderma bovista. Lineage (NCBI taxonomy): Eukaryota > Fungi > Basidiomycota > Agaricomycetes > Boletales > Sclerodermataceae > Scleroderma > Scleroderma bovista. The sequence goes on along the minus strand of JAYMGJ010000011.1, from coordinate 45,822 downwards.
TCTGCCGTAGAGCGCCTTGCCACAGCTTATTCGCATTAGCACGAAACGGATGAACTACGTAGGTGAGGAAGACAAGCTTTTTACGGACTTACTCATACATAGACCAAAGTGATGGGACTGTGTTGCATTCAAACCACCATTTATCCCTACACGATTACGTTGCTTGCGCACACATGGCTATCATCCGATCGAATACAACCTGTTTGGCATCTTTGATACGCCATGTAGAGTAGTAAGACTGTTTTCTTCGACCATGGTGGGTGATTAAGTATCGATGGCGCCAGCTCACCTAGAGGTTGCTTGAATCGGTCGGCCTTACTGCTACATAGCTCCTATTCCGATCGTTTTATGTCGAGTTTACATAAGCCAAAAAGTTGCAATCGAACAGCATTGACCGTCAGGACCATGGCAGCCCCAAGACCGACGGTGAGCGTGTTGGAGACTCGCACTCCAACAATGTCATTTCATATTCTTTCTTTTTCTCCAGTCCAAGCTTCCTCCAGGTGCAAACCGCATTTTGTTTGTTAAGAACTTGAATTACCAGATCACTGGTGAGGACTTGTATGACCTCTTCGGGCGCTATGGTAGCATAAGGCAAATTCGCATTGGCAACGAGCCGAAAACGAAAGGAACCGCGTTTGTTGTGTATGACGATGTCATGGATGTGAGTCGGGGAATTCTGTATTGCAAACGACATGTCTCATGGTCCTTTTTACAGGCAAAGAATGCTCTCGAGCATCTGAACGGGTTCCACTTGCAGGAGCGATATATCGTCGTTCTCTATCATATGCCCGCCAAACAAGATGCCGCAGCCGCCAAAGCCGATTTGGCACGTAGAGAGGAAGAACTTGCACAACTAAAGAAGAAACACGACATCGGGGACCTCTAAACTCGCTTCTTCTCCATTATCCATATTGCGTGCACCACTGTATCTGTTTTCGAGTTCTGTACTCTTGTACAATAGTTCCTTCCGCCACAATCAATGTCAGAAAATTCAGCATTCCTTAGTCTCCCCGAAGACAATCGTTCCCTCAGGTATTCCCCATGGACACGGTGACGCCTAATAAAGCGATGGTAATAAAGGTAGCAACAACAGCGTACTAGAAAAATGTATGATACAACATATGGGAAGGACCTCCAGCATATGATAATTCCCCAAACTACATTTTGTAAACCTAGTATCTAAATGAGTTCTGCAGCGTTGACAGGCATTTCATCCTATAATGGGTATTAGCATCCATCACCAGCCTTTTGGAGGTTGGTCAGTGACTCACAATCTGAGTGCTGTAGAATTGCTCTGCAAAAGCGGAGTAAGTGTTGATGCAGTAAGGAACTGAAGTTAAACCTACCAATATCACGAAGGATGCGGACGTCGTCCACGGTCACGAACTACGTTAAGGTACATGAGGACAGCTTCAGAAAAAAAATATAGGGCAAACGTACGTTGATAGCGACACCTTTTCTGCCGAAGCGCCCTGAACGGCCAATACGATGGATGTAGTTCTCACGATTTCTAAGGGGAAATGAGATTTAGCATACAACACATCCGACAAGGAAAGGATGACTACGCTGGTAAATCATAATTGATGACAAGAGATACTTGTTGGACATCGATTCCTCGAGCCCACACGTCCGTTGTGATGAGCACACGCCTGTAGGATCTTTAGACACATTTCTGCAGAATTGATTAGGCGCTTACGAGGTACCGCTCCGGAACTCAGCCATGATTGCATCTCGTTCTTTCTGCACCATTTCACCGTGCATTGAGGACACAGTGAAGTTAGCTGCCCTCATCTTTTCTGTTAGCCAGTCAACCTGTGCATAGGGTGAACGCTCGATCAAGGCGGTGGACACTTTCCCGAACCTTTCGACGGGTGTTGCAGAAGATGACAGCTTGTGTGATCGTAAGAGTGTCATACAGATCACACAGGGTGTCGAATTTCCAATCCTCTTTCTCCACGGCGACGAAGAATTGCTTGATACCCTCCAAAGTCAATTCGTCACGCTTGACCAAAATACGAACGGGGTCGGTCATGAATTTTGTCGTCATCTCTAGCACATCATATGGCAATGTGGCGCTGAGCAGTACCACCTGTGTTGCAGGAGGGAGGTATCGGTAAACGTCGTAAATTTGGTCCTTGAAACCCTTGTTGAGAAGTTCGTCAGCTTCATCGAGGACAAGCATTTTGATGTTCCGTGTCCGAAGAGCTCTCCGACGAATCATGTCAAAGACCCGACCAGGAGTCCCGGACACGACGTGTTGACCATATTCAAGTTTTCGGATGTCCTCTCCAATTGACGTTCCACCGATGCAGGCGTGACACTGAACGTTCATGTAGTCGCCGAGGGCGAGAACGACGGACTGAATTTGGGTTGCAAGTTCTCTCGTGGGTGAGAGAACCAACGCTTGAGTTTCCCTCACAGATACGTCGATGGACTGGAGGATGGATATGGAGAATGTTGCTGTTTTACCGGTACCCGATTGCGCCTGTGCAATGACATCGCGACCTTGGGTAATGGGCAGTATGGCACGCTGTTGGATTGCAGAGGGTTTCTCAAAATCTAAGAGAGAAAGCGTTCGATGTGAAAAGACATGGTAAGGGTTAAGACGTACTGTATGCATAGATGCCCCGCAGAAGGTCCTCCTTCAGGTTGAGGTCGTCAAAAGTCGAGACGACAGAGATTGCCTCTGAAGACTCAAACACAAGTTTCTGTGCTGATATTATTCTCGACGACGAGAAATCAACGATTGCAGATGCTCACCTCGTCTCCTGGGTTTATTCCAGCCATTTGGAGTTTTATTGAACGAGCAAGACTCAGAGAGGGACACGCTTCGGAGTTTGAACGGCACAGTTACTTTTGACGACAGAGTTGGGTTCAACATGGACTCTATCATTGAAGCACAACGACAGGCCCACGAGGAAATCGAACGCTATGAAATAGTATTATACTCGCTGCTTGCCAGGAACCAGCCCACCCACGAGACGAGGTTACAGACTGACCACAAGGCTGCCCAAGTCCTCAGCCGTCTTTCATCACATCTAACCACCGTCAAAAGCCAGTACGAGGACGAAGATGCTAGGAAGGCTGAGATAGATTCGCTCACCGCGCCTGCACACCCGGGCGACCTTTCCGAGTTCTACTCGCGGTTGGTGAAGATTCAGGACCACTACAACAAGTATCCTGATGTTGCAGCAGGGGGATTTGACCTGGAACTTGCTGCTCTCCTCGAAGAAGGGAATCAGGATGGTGTTGAAGACGAAGATTACGAGGAAGAAGACCGTTCGTCTGTTACTTCGATAGATATATTGACAACTCACTCCGCGTGTTTCTAGCTATTGGACTTATGTTCTCCGGTGAAGAAGCATACGGGAAATACGTTGACCTATATGCAAGCCATACCGCCTACAATAACCTAAAGAATATCGCCAAGCGGATGTCATATTTGCAGTATCTAGACGTCCTTCTAGCTGCTCAGGGGGGGAAACTTCACCAAGAGCTCCCCAAAGAAACCCTTCGTACAAGAGAATACGAGTCGTAAGCATTTATGTTCCCCTCGCCTATACCCTATTTAGTAATTTCCCAGGTATGTCCAGAGTCTCCACAATTACCTCTTGTCATTTATGAAGAAAACCCAACCTGTCGTCGACGTTGACTCCAAACACCAAGAACAAGAGGCTGAGTTCGAAAAGAAATGGGGACAAGGGGAGCTGGATGATGATTGGAGCGGCGACCATTCTGCCAAACGCGCTGCCGATGCTACGGATAATGGGGGAATATGGTGCTCAGCGTGTGCGCAGACTGCTCTTTTCCGAAGGATTTCATTCGTGTTAAATACTTATGGGCAGGTCAAAAGAACTACTCGAAGCAAACAGTTTATGACGCACATCTCAAATCCAAAAAGCATGTCAAAGCGGTCGAAAAGCAGGCTACATCCAACGAGCCCCCTCAGAATCCCAATGGCATCTCCAACCACACAGCAAATGGCGCGACGACCCACCGAAATACTCCCCATAACGTAGCTAGACTGACCTATCTCACCGCCTTCCTCATTTCTGAGCTCACCTCCACTCTCAATGATACTAAGGCCAACGTGGAACGCCGCTTCTCTCTGACAGCAAGAGAACGCGAGCAAGAACTACTTGAGCGTTCAAAGCCGGTTGCCCCCCCAGCTAATACTGGAGAGAATGGTGCAGGTGAAGAGGAGGAAGAGGAAGAAAGGATATACAACCCCCTCAAACTCCCTCTTGGCTGGGATGGCAAGCCCATACCCTACTGGCTGTACAAGCTCCATGGGCTTGGTGTGGAGTACAAGTGTGAGATATGTTCCGACCATATTTACATGGGAAGGTATGGTCACTGTAGGCGATCCAGTGCCTTTTTGCTAATTGTTACAATAGAAAAAATTTCGAGCGACATTTCCAAGTAGGCGACACAAGCCCTTGCACCATTCCTTCGACTAACCACGTTTTTCAGGAGCCTCGACATGCTTTTGGGATGCGGGCTTTGGGTTTACCGAATACGAAACACTTCCACGAAATAATCCGAATAGAAGATGCACTTGCTTGTGTGTTTTTTCATCCCTGTTATCTGGACAGTAACTCAGCAGACTTTTGCAGTGGCAGAAAAGCTCAAACAAGAAGGTCGGCGCGAAATTTTTGATCAAGAAACGACCGAGGAGCTGGAGGATGACGAGGGTAATGTATACGACAAGAAGATGTACGAGGACCTGAAGAAGCAAGGCCTAATTTAGCTGGCATTGTCCCATTCTGCGCGTGCCCCACTAGTACTACTAATTTCTCAATGCCCTGGTATCTCCCGACTTATTTGCCATCGACTTCTATAAGTAGTCTGTATTCGGAATCGTTCTACTATTGACTGGCATCGGTGTGATTGGGGATGGCAGCCCTGGTAAGTCAGCAGCACGCGAGTAGAGCTCTTCGTCGGACGATAACGGTGAGGATAGAGATGAGTTCCCTGGCGAGTCAAATGGATTCGATTGACAATCTTCCAGGTAAACCGGCGAAATCACCAGTCGACCATTGTGCGTTTCTACGAAGGGTATTGGGGCAGTTACGCTTGATTCATTGAACTTGAACTCACCGAGCTTTTCCCACCAAGCAGATTCATCAGTACTTGGGGGAGGTACTAACAAAATGGTGATATAGAACTGTAACACAGAAAAATAGCGATGTGCCGTACAATCAGCCGTTTGGTTGGGAAGCGTGAGTGAAGCGATCTTGTTGTCCAGCCTCTCTCCAGGAGCAGCTGCCAATACAGCCTCTAGAACGAGGCGGGAGAGTGCGGCCTTTTTGACTGCGTCGACGATCCGTACTTGAGTCCTGAAGAGTCCAAAAACTAGAAAGTTGATTCACTAGGCCGCCTATATAAAACATTAACACCATGCCTCCATACCTGGTCGATGATCCGATCCTTTGAGTTCTGCTCGGGAATAGACTGCCAAATCCATCTTTCCCTTGAACAAGATTCGATCTAGGGATTCAAGAATCAGTCGGTGAGGTAGACTACAGTGTACTACTCACCAGTCCAAGCTGGTATTCGCATCTTCTCGCTGGTATCATAATTATCTGTCCCGACATCATATTTGTAGGTGGGTGGGAACAGTAGTGGCCCTTCTTCATACCCCACAAATGCTCGACGATCGTCAATGACTTGCTTGAGCTGTTACAGAATATAGAATTATGCCTCATATGGGTAGAAGAAAAAAAGACTTGCAACAAACCTGGTCGACAGCAACTAAGGCATCATATTCTCCCTGTTCTGCAAGGGACCTGACATCGTCATTGCCAAGGTCTATTCGATAGTTCGTGTCAGCCAACCATATCACATTACTGGAAGAAGTTTATTAACGTTTCATGTCCAGAGAAAAGCGACCTACTCATGGCTGGCTATTGATTTTCCTTTCAAGAAGTGAAGTCCTTTTTCGATTGTCTGAAAGTCTGCATTTCTTTCCTCAACATTCGAGTGTCCAGCAGCGAGATGGGCCGTAATGAAGCAAAAACTGGTGTCGTGGTAATCCAGACGCACTCCAATCCCCCCCTTGTTACCCGACATGCCACGCAATCCAGTCTACCCCACAAAATCAGGACAGTGCCACTTAGCATAAAAAACAATGAATGCACCTTCTTGGAAGAGCCTTCCACATTTCTGATAACAGGAGTTAATTCCGACTTGACAATCACAAACAGAGCGGTTCCGACCAGCTAGTAAATCAAGCCATCAACCTTCTCAGAGCACAACAACTCTACGGCTTTCCTCACCTGCTCGCTGCGGACTACGACGTAATCACACGACTTTTGCCGACGGCCGTTGATCGCTTCCATTAGTTTCAGCTCCCAGACGCGTCTGAAGAGGACATCAGTAATGCAAAGTGATAACGTTTCTGAAGTCAAAGAATAACTAACTTTTTCTCTGGGTCAGCTTGTACTATTTGCTGAGGGTTCAAGAGCACTATCTCCTGAAATCCAACAACGAAGACATCAGGCCTATCATTATCTATGAAACGACAGTTGAACCCATGTGAGTAAAAAGCTTACTCGGGGAAACCTATAACGAAAATCAACAAATCGTATCACCAAGTCGCCTACAATGAATGACGTACCATCCCGGGGGAAAAGCCAAGGTCGAAGACCTTCAGAAGGTGGCTGCCAAAAAAAACAAAGATGATCAAAGGAAACCCACAACGATCGAGCCATTTACCCGACCATTCACATTCCATGTACCAACGAATAAATGACACCAGCGTGTAGCTGAATATTCCGAAATCCTGTGATATTGGTCAACAAAAGCAGGTAAACGAGACTAACAATAAGTACCGTTCCTCGAGAGCCTTTCTAACTGTATCATGAACAGGGTCGAATATATTCACCTGCGTCTGATTGCTGAGGTTACCCTTCATTGACGTGTGAACTTTGAGGTAGCCCATTATGATGCAACATGACTGACAAGGAACATGTCGATGGCAACCTGCTTCCCTTTGTCCTGAAAATTGTTAATATATGCTCGTGAGACACTCTTCGTTGCATCTGAAAGGACGCCTGGAGGATTAACGATCAGGTATTTGTGCTGTACACAAGAGGAAATCTGTTACCAGCGAGGGTTCGCTTTCCGCTTCGCGTGTAGCTTGTGTTTAAAGCTCCTGTACCAGCGTAGATACGCGACAGTGCATCTCCATTTTCTGCCCAAAGCTCTCGGTGATAATTCCACAGTGCTCCAGCGTGGATCCACTCCAGATGAACAACCCTCAAGTACTGCTCCAGTGCTTTGCGAGATAAAATATCTTGAACGAAATTAGTTCTGTCCAAGCTTCATAAACAAAGTTAAGTTGGACAGTCATCACGTAAGTTAGTCACCTTACCAATCAAGACAGTTCGTCCTGAACACCCCTCCTTGGTTCGTGATGGGTTCACCAGTTAATGCATCAGCGAGCGTGTAACCGAATCGTTCCATACAATCATTAATCGACTCATGTCGCCTTGTAACATAATATCAGAAGGCAGAAAGGAAATCAGCCAATGACATACTCTATATCTTTCATAATACTATCATGACCTGCCATCTTAACTGCGTAATGGAAGTCATAGTGGGTAATACAAAGTTGGTCATCCCAGATGTTGCGGGCTCGGTCTAAATGACTTGCATAGGCTACTGTCAAGGTAGCCTCGTTTTCTTTTGATCCTAATAAATTTATCGCATGGACTGCAGTGTGCTCGTCAATAAGCTGGGAGAAATGACGCTCGAAAGCAGGTTGTGATGCATATGGGCGCGTGATCTGGATACGTTGACCAAACGTTTGAAGACCTTGCTGCTCCCAAAAGACTATAAAATATAAACAAATGGTAACATCAAAGAAGGGCACAATGACCCACGAGGTACACTGCCACGAATTTGCGTATAGCTCATGCAATGCGAATCCGTGCTTAAAATTGTCTCGGTCTAAAACACCTACATTCAGGGGCTCTCGAACAGAAACAGGCTATCCGGCCTCACCTCAACGAAGTTTGCAGTGTTCCCGTCATCATCGACGCCCCGAGTGTTGAAGCGGGTGCCCGCCCGCTTCCGTCCCAAGCGGGATATCAAGGATAAGGTCACCAACGCCGGCGATCCACTTGTCGGTGGTGCTGGCAAAGCCATAGTAGAAACACCTACATATCCCTGAATAGCAAGAATCTACAACGCACTGTTGACGAAAGGTAAAGGACAGCTGAGGAACACCGCACAATGAACTGGCATCGGTCAAGATCCTGGCGCTCCAGCGGATCAAGCTTCTCCCGGAAATCAAGCAAGCTTCTGACAACATATTCGTTCCATATGAATCGATCGTCAAAGATTCCAATGTCGTACGGAGCGGAACCACCACGCGTGAGTCGAACTGATAGTCGCGAGGATATGTCCCAATACGGCTCCAATGCATAGTAGAAGGAACCAGAAGAAAGGATCTTCGTGAGTGGTACACAAGGGTGCTCAAAAGCTGGTGGACTGGGTGTCTGGGGGTGAGTTTCCCTGGTCACTATTGTGTCTACACTGTCGTAGTAAGCGACCAAAGTCTCTTGAGAGCCAGTGAAATCATCCCATGCAGACGATGTAAGGCAATAAAACTGTACTTCATGGATCTTTGCGACTCTCTCTGGAATAGACTGGGAACAGCGGGTGCTGCCAACCTCTGTGGCAGAAGTTACCACCGCAAGAAATATATCTGGGGTGTAATTAGCGCGTACTCCTCATGAATGCTTTGAGGACTGCACACACCGTTATCCACTGAGATGAGGCCAAGACATCCTTTGACGATGCAATTCGTCATCTTGACAGCACTTGAGAGACTCACTTCATCTCCTGGGAGGAACTCGACTACAACTTGTGAAGCTGTCTCGGCAGCGCGAAATATCAATGCTCTGGGAGGGTAACCTTGTTTTCCCTCATGAGCACTGGTAATTAAGTACAGGGTTCGAGGGTTTTGTCCGAGGTATAGGTGCATCGTAAACGAAATTTAGGATCTGTTCTAAACGCCTTGGTTGGGCTTCGTTGAGATGTCAGATGGACGAAAAGAAGGCTGCGCTCAGATGTTTAAAGGGCGACTCAAAGTAGAAAACGGCCCTGGATTTGGGGTCGTTTTGGTTTTGGTTTTGGGTACTCGAAACCGTTTTGGACCGTGAGCAGTGACCTCCCGCGTTTTGGTGTCGGTTTTTCGACCAGGGCATTCGCTGTGACTGCGCGGGCGGAGTTTCAATCGATCTATAGGTTGTCTGACGTATCAAAAATAGGGGATTTGTGCAAACCAAAACACACAGGTAATAAATGAAGCACCAGTAACGAAAACTATGATACCGAACACAGAGTAAGTATGATAAACACAGTCATCATGGTAGAAACTTCCGCCAGCATATGATTATTGAGGTATTAGAGATGGGCTGTAATTATCTGCAGTTGCTCGCCTGCGAGCTTGAGTTGAGCGTCCAGGAGGCGGTCCGAGATGGAGAGAATGCGGAGAGTGGCTCTCATCCTCCGTAAACTTGCGAGTGGGTGTTCTGGGTGTTCGTGGGGGTGGCCCTGGGAATGGGGAGTGGGGAGACTGGGGAGACACTGGGGAACTCGGCTGTCGAGCAGAAATCGGCGATGGCGGGGCAAGACCAATCGGTGTATCAGAATCCATAGATTTTGGCGTCCCGTTCTTCCAAAGTATGCCAAACATCGACTTGAACAGGGATGATTTCCCTCGTTGTGCGTTTGAATCTGATGAACGCCGAACACCTGCAAGAAAATGAAATGAATGTGGGTCTACCTCACGGCCGAACGCCGAAAATACCTGACGTTGGGAGTGCATTATCGTTGGCACTCAGACTCAGGAACAAGAACAGGGGCACAAGCCAGACGCAGGTCCCAAAGAATGTCGCAATATCGGCGAAACCAGGTGCCTCCGTGATTGGTGCACGATGTCTTGAGTAGCTGTGTCTCGCCTCGCGTGAAATGCGAGAGAAATACATGAACCACATGAAGTGATTCGAAACAGCAAGAATGCACGACGCAATGAAGGATACCGATGACAAGGATATGACGGGCCACGTGTTCGAGAAATTTTGCAAGTACACTATGTGACATAGGATGGAAAATAGTGTGTGTTGCAGAGGCAATGAGTCGCAGATATATAGGAGAACATGAAACAGGACGACGAGCTAAAAAGCAGTATGGATGATCACCGCATAAGAAAAACGAGAGGACACCCACATAAGTCCCCCGCTGCCCAATCAACTTCGCGATACGAGAATGCTCTTCAATTAACTCCGAAATGTAGAGCAATCCGCTGGCTAGTAACGGTCAGACGACATCGTCATGTCACGTTCATGTATACATTTACCGAGGGAAAGGGTCATGAACGCGAATGCCACTACCGAGCCCACATAGCTGAGCAAATTTTTGAGATGCGGTCGTCCGCTGCAGCTACTGTGATGTGTCTCACCTGAAGTAGTGAAGCAGAGTCATCTGTCGAGAAGTGGTTGCACGAGTCCAACGAGAGCACGATCGTCAATAATGTTCACGTGATACCGTATACATAACGTAAGTAAGTCACAAGCACTCTTCCCAAACCCCTACTATACTTGTCCCAATCATGAGCAATATGGAGAGTCAGTAAGCTGTATCACACATCTCTCCGAACAAGCTTATCCCCCCTTCAGAGACCCTGTTTCAACTGAAAGTTCGCTCATCTCTCGCCAATGCGGTTAGACGATATTTATGCTGTCTCATTCCAGTTCACCGCAAAGACATTGAATCGGCAAGCAAAGAAGGCTCAGAAGGACGAGAATGCAGAGAAAGTGCGACTGAAGAAGGCTGGTTGAAACCATCCTCTCTTACTCCGTAGCTGACAATCTTTGAGCAGGCACTTCAACAGGGGAACAATGACGGCGCACGGATATATGCATCTAATGCGATCAGAAAGAAATCCGAGTCCCTCAACCTCCTCCGCCTTTCCAGTCGAATAGATGCGGTTGCAAGTCGGGTAGAGACAGCAGTAACGATGAGGCAAGTTACGGGGAACATGACATCTGTAGTAAAGGGTATGGATAAGGCCATGGAGAGCATGAACTTGGAGCGGGTAAGCATTTACCCTTCATCATGGACTAAACCATGTCTCTTGAAGTATCATTAGATCTCCCTCGTGATGGACAAGTTCGAGTCCCAGTTCTCAGATTTGGATGTCCAAACGTCCTACATGGAAGACGTGATGTCCAGCACAACAGCGGTTTCCACACCCCAAGATCAGATAGATCAGCTCCTACGACAGACAGCAGAGGAGGCTGATATTGAGCTCCAACATGACCTTGCCGCCAAGGATCTGACAGGAGTCCCAGATCTCAGAAGCGAGAAGATTGGCGAGGAGGACGATAAGTTGGCAGAGAGACTGAGGGCGCTTCGACCTGCGACATAATCGACCCCCGCGTCTTTGTATACCTGGTATAATTCCGTGCACAGCACGACGGACGATCAATGTGTATCAACGTCTTAAGCATGTAACGGGACAACGGATTTACAGTAGAACATGAAAAAAGAACAATTGACAACGAAAGGTCGTGAAGCCCATTGCTGTGCGTAGAACGACTCGAACGGTTAAACAGAATGATTTTCCACGAAGCATGCAAAATCAGTCAAAAGGCTGTTCCTCTCGTGTTCATCAATCCCGGAATTCACAAGCAACTTATCCACTCGCGACAGAAGCCCCGAAGGGCCACCAAGAGGAATGATATGAGCATCGTATCGGTGCACATCTAATTGCATCAAAGAATCGAATCAATAACCTCGCAAAGCAAAAGGAGAATAAAACCAATTACATTTCTTGAATGCCTTAAAGTCCGATGCCGAGAGGATATCTTCAAATGCCTTGGTGACATCGAAACCATGCGATCGACCGTTCGCCTTTATGTTCTCTTTTGCTACAAACAATCCTGGTATCACAGCTTCCTCTCGCACGCGCGATGGAGCCCACGCCAGACCCAGTCCAAGATCCAAAGAACGACCCTTTCCTTTTCCCTTCGCCTTTCGATCCTGCCTTACGACGCTAGTATCAGCATCTTCTGAAGGGTCGCGTTCACCCCTAGAACGCTTCGGCCGAAGGTCAAACATAGGAAACCAGGGTGAGTTGGCCGAGGTGGGTGGACTATGCACAACCCTGTCACGCTGGCTGGGCCCCATCATGGAGCTATTGGGTAAATTAGAAGAGTTGGGTATCGGAGAGTTGGGTAACGAAGCTGGGTGTTCGAAAGCAAATGCGCCGTGCGAGGTCCGCTGCATGCGCTTGCCGGAAGTTCGCCCCCAGCTCGAGGATTGGCCATTGTTGGAACCCCCCTTTTCCGTTGACTTGGAGGGTATGGAAGAGGAAAATGATACAACGGAGGTTTCACCGGTGTGATTTGGTGTTATATGGGAATGAATGAGAGTGTCCGTGTACATGGGTTGGTGGGCTGCCAATCGTGATTTCCCAGCGAATGTCGAATCAGAGGACATGCTGTGTTGGAGTGGCAGCCTTTGTCGAGAGCTATAGATAATGTGAGTAAGTGAACGAAGCACGGTGAAAGCACGAATTTCTGACCGATTAATAGTTGAGCTACTTCGATTAAGTGCAGACACCGGACGCTCAAAATCAAAACTCCCAAGCTTGATTCGATGATTGCTGATATGACGCGGAGGGACATTACTATTAGGTGGGGCTCGTGTATTTGGCTTGTCAGAACCCGGCTCCGTCTTTGGTAAATCCTTTCCGCGAAAAAGACGGGGAGTAAAGCGGCTACGGCCAGTGGCAGGCTCCGGACCCAGTTCTGATAATGACTTAGGTGTCGACGTAATAGAATCGGTGTGACGATGTGACGTGGACACCAAAAGCTGCTCTTTATGTGCACCCCTCGCTTTACCGTGTGAGATTTTGACTTTGGTGGAGTCAACTCGTGGCGGAGTAGTATTCGGTCTTGTCGGGGTGTCCAAATCTTCCGGGCGTTGCGGGGTAGGTGGCGTATGAATTATTTTCGGAATAACATGAATTGGACGTGGCGCAAAAAGAGGCGGTGGTTCTTCGGTTTCGTCAGATGACATAGACTCTAGAGTGGGCAGATGCTGAACGTGTGGCCGCACCCCTCCTGAGGAATCAGCATAATCACTCGGAGTTGGAGAAGAGAGATGACGCCTGTTGGCAATGGAAGGACTCGATTGGGAGATGAACGTGGTTGCTGAATAAATAGGAGTGGTGTGTGATTTCGAACGCGACTGTTCCCAGCCTCCGAATTGCTGCCTTTCTTTTCCTTTGTTTGACTTCAAGTCAAGTGGAAATCTCTTCGACTTCGACGAGTTCGCCTGTAACGTACATTAAACAGCCATTACGCAGGTTAAACCAGATTTACATGCCTGATCTTCTGGAAGCGCGACGGCACTGTCATGGGGAGACTGGTGTGAGCCCACGGAATGACGCCTACCATGAGACTGGCTACCATGAGTGACAGGGAGGGGTAAATGTCCGGTAGATGATTTTGGAGTGTGATGGGGAGAGCTTAAGCCGAAGGATCGTCGGCGAGGGCTTGCCGAGAGTGGAAGTGGATTTGACGGGATAGGTATCGAATTAGTGGATGATTTCCAGTCTGACGATGGGTCAACGTTTCTGGGGGTATTTGGACGTGAGCCCAGTCTGAAAGAGCGCCTACGTGAGGCAACATTTCGCGATGATTCGGATATCAAAGTTGAAGTTGAAGCCTTGTGCTCGGAAGCTATGGATGATGCCCGGTGTGGAGAGGATGATCGCCGTGTCAATGCAATACCAAAAAAATTGTGCAATCCTAACTTCCGCTTAGTAGAGGAGGGCGTTTCTGATCGGGGTGGATGATGTTGGTTGTTGTTTGCATGGTCGTCGCTGCGTTGACCGTGGTATTGATGTGATTCATGGCTATCGTCGGCACTTTCGGGTCGTGGTGCATACTCATGACGCCCGTTGACTCTCCGTCTCAAGGCGTCTGAAGGAAGGGGAGCAATCGTAGAATGCGTAGCAGTCGTGGTACAGGATATAGGCCTTGACTGAGATCGTGCGATCGATCTTGTGGGAGATGATACATAACTTGATGGTGGGTTATCTGTAGATGGCATGTGTTCCGTCGAGAGGTGAGGACGCCTTGAGCTGAGTGAATGGGTCTGAGTGACGGATAGGGCCTCGAATTTGGTTAACATGGGTTGCGAGGTATTTGGTGTCACGACGCTTTTTGAACGAGAACGGGACCGGGAACGAGGGCGGAAGAATGCGTAGAACTAGGGCGCCACAATCAAGGGAGGTAGTGAACACATGACGCATGGACACCTGGCTAAAAATCACCTTGTTCCCTGGCTTGGATATTTCTGTAGGATCCGATTTGAAGGGACGTGAAGGCATGTTATAGAGGGTATCCATATGTTCGTTTATGTGTCACTAACAAAGACGTTGCATTGGGCGTCACCCTATGAGTGTTCCTCGAATCCTGTGCAACTGTCGGACTTAGTGCAAGGGCATAATGCAAGGAATAGAAGACACACCTTCCAATGTACAGCAGAAAGCACTAGGGTAAGTCGAGATTCGGATGGGGTGGTGGGTTGAGGTGCGAGACGAGGTCAGAGCTTGACTAGACGAGTTAGAGCAGATAACACGTGTTGGGAGTGTGCTTGTCAAGAAGACGAGAACGTGTCTTGGACGTCAGAAAATTCGCAAGCATCAATATTGGACACGTTGAACGGGACTGGTGACTTGGACGACTGCGAGCCTGGCGAAGCGCAAGAAAAGACCCAGCGGACCCAGCGCTATCGTGGGATGCCTGCTAACCATAACCCCAACACAGGGTTACCAGATTTGGGGTTCCCAAGATAGAATGACGCAATCACCTTGCCATTGCCCGCAATACCACAAAGCCTACAAAAGCACAGCGCTCGAGATTGAGATAGTGAATCGGAGAAATGTCCTCGACAGCGACAAGAGTGTTGGCCTCCGTGCTACACAGATCTCGGAAAATACGATGGTCATCGCATTTTGCAGCTCAAGCTCATCCATCTTTCCCTTGCGTAGATCAACACGCCGCCCGTGAGTCCCGTCTCATCGCGGCATCGGCGTCTCGCGCCCTTGAATCTTCTCCTGTCACCGACACTGGCCCAGAACCACCGTATGCACGTCCAAGTCCACTGTCTTACAACGTGTATCGCCATCCACACCCCCTCCAGCTGACTTATTCCGCATCACTTCCGTCCTTTGAAGTCGCCTACGAGACGTGGGGCACCCTATCACCTACACGCGACAATGTCATCCTTCTCCACACCGGCTTGTCCGCCTCTTCGCATGCAGCCTCCACATCTCTAAATCCATCAGCTGGTTGGTGGGAAAAGTTCATCGGACCAGGTCGACCTCTGGATACCAACCAGTTCTTTGTCATCTGCACCAATGTCCTTGGTGGTTGTTACGGCTCAACTGGCCCATCATCCATCGACACATCTACTGGCGAGCGATATGCAACACGGTTCCCAATTGTGTCCATATTCGATATGGTAAAAGTACAGTTTTGTCTTTTAGATCACCTTGGTATAGAACATCTATACGCTAGTGTTGGCTCATCTATGGGTGCTATGCAAAGCCTTGCTGCCGGCTGGCTCTTTCCGCATCGTGTGGGAAAGATCGTTAGTATAAGTGGTACTGCCAGGAGCAGCCCAGGAAGCATTGCTATGCGTTACGCCCAGAGAAGCGGTGTGTACTCCTCTATCTGTTTGTGCCATGCACATCCTTACCTGCAACTAGTACTCATGGCTGACCCAAACTGGAAGAAGGGCTTTTATTATGATGGCCTACCACCCCATACAGGAATGAAGCTAGCCCGCCGTCAGTAAATTTCCACCTTCTCGGGACATTTATTCATGTTCCGTCACAGAAATTGCAACCATCACTTACAGATCCGGTCCAGAATGGGACTTACGCTTTGGGCGGAAGATGCGTAACACCGATCAGCCAAACTCTGATGAATCACCTGTAAAGCCCGCTCTTTGCCCCGACTTTTTGATCGAGACGTACCTCGACCACCAGGTCAGTACATGGTAACATTTGACGTAGTTAATATGTCCATGCAACGTTACTGACACCTTTCTCATGCTTTGTAGGGCGAGCAATTTTGTCTGAAGTATGACGCCAACTCCCTCATATACATTTCAAAGGCCATGGATCTATTTGATCTTACGCTGCCAGCCATCAATCGACTGGGGTTAAATCCCGCTCAACGGACCCTTTCCTCTGCTTTACCATCACCCGCGGAACGCCAAACAGTCTCAAAGTCACACCCTCCGCCAGCCAATCCCTCCCCCTACTTCCCTGACCTCGTCGAAGGGCTCCGTCCTTTAACTCCGATACCCACTCTCGTGCTTGGTGTGCAGAGTGATATCCTCTTTCCTGTAGAACAACAGCGTGAACTCGTGGATGCTTTGCGAATGGCCGGGAATTCACGGGTCAGTTATTTCGAACTTGGCGGAGTCTGGGGTCATGATACGTTCTTGTGAGTGCAACGCTTTCATGTAAACTTGACCGACGAGAAGCCCGAGTGGCATTAGCCAACGAGCTCTTTCTTCCTTGACTCCATTACCCAAAACGGCTGATGCAATGCAATTTGTAGGCTTGATATACTTAACGTCGGAGGTGCGGTAAAGGGGTTCTTGAGCTGAACCATTGGTTTCATTGAATCCTATTGAATCCCATTAGCCCATGAGTTATGTAGTGACTTTCTTGTATGTTTGTTAAGCACCATTTGTATCATATATATTTCTTGCAAGGGTTTCTGGACTGCGCCTGTGGTGCCTATTTCGGTAAATTAGTCGCAGTATGCTGCTGCTACACTATCCCCAGATTTGAGTCAGATATCTTCTTCTGCAAGCACCGTCAAGACAGCCAACCATCATGAACCGGATATTTGGCACATCTGCTAGCAAGAAACCCAAGCCGACGCTCCAGGATGCCATCAATTCTGTGAGGCAGCCCTGCCACGGCCCTAATCCATTGGTTCACCTCCTGCAGACAGATACACGTATAGCCTCTATCGAAGTCAAGGTAAAGAAGCTCGATGGCGAGCTCATGCGATACAAAGAGCAGATGAGCAAGATGAGGAATGGGCCAGGAAAGGCATGCTCCCCCCTTCACCAGAATTATGGGATCTATGTACTCATGCGTTGTCGCAGCAAGCTATACAACAGCGCGCAATGCGCGTATTGCAGCAGAAGAAGCTATACGAGTCGCAAATGGGCCAGCTTGCTCAGCAATCATTCAACATGGAATCTGCTGCGTTGGCTACGGAGAATCTTCGGAATACGATGGCGACAGTCGACGCCATGAAGACCACTAACAAGGAACTACGCAAACAGTATGGAAGGTTCGATATAGACCAGATTGAGGTGATTTCGTCCTCCAGACTCGACTTGCCGGGAGACTCATTTGTGAATAGAACATGCATTTCGACATGGAAGTCTTGGTGGAGCAAGCAAACGAAATACAAGAGTCACTAGCACGCTCTTATGCAGTGCCTGATGAACTTGACGAAGCTGATCTAGAAGCCGGTAAGCCTTTCCGGGCACATAAGATTGCAGTGCTCACAACCTGGAGTCAGAACTGGATGCTCTCCAGCTAGAGGAAGAAGAGGAAGGTGCCTCATATCTGGCCGACCTGAGCAAAGTCCCGGACTTTGTGGATGAACCACCCATTGAGCTTCAAGAGGTAAGTGTAATTTTACCTTTTTCTATGGGCTTTGGTGATAGACTAACTCGATGCCAGCCCACAGCGAAGGAAGCTGTCAAGACCACGGGATGATGATCACATCCTATCACAATCTGTATTTCAACGTGTGTATTCAGTGTATTGTAGTCATCTAGCCGTATCGCTTGCTGTGCCCCATTTCAGCAAACCAGTCATCCTGAATTCGGGATTCCTCTGTTGTTGCAATATTTACGATAATAGATTTACTCTGCGAGTCTGGATGTTGTTCGTCAGGAGAACAGTTGCGGAACACTAATATATACTTACACGCTTCTAGGGCTTCGATACCATTTTCCCTACCAATCCCACTTTCTTTCATTCCTCCCCTAGAGGAGTAATTAGATCTTTTCTGGACGTGTACTACCACAGGACATACCAAGGAGAACTGGGGTCATTACGATGATGTGTGTTGACCCACACAATTCCCGCTTGGATCATGTCTGCGACACGGTGTGCACGCGACAAGTCAGTGGTCCACAATCCCGCTCCAAGTCCATACTTGGACATGTTTGCCAATGCAATCCCCTCAGCCTCATCCTAAGTTAGCTATATCAGAGCCTGTCATGGAGATGGGGCTGGCCACCAACCGCGAACTTCTTAACTACGACCACGGGGCCGAAAATTTCCTCTTCCCATATTTCATCGTTGACGTCTACACCTGTGACCACCGTGGGAGGGTAAAAGAATCCGCGAGAGAAGTCGAATCCATCGAGAGTAGACAGCCCAACCAGCCGCTCTCCGCCAATGAGAATTTCTCCACTCTTTCGGCTATGTACCATTCCGTGTATGCGCTCAAGATGGTGTTCTGATATCACGGACCCCATTGAACAAAGAGGATTTAATGCTGGGACCATACATTCAACTCGTCGGAATAGGGTATCGGTGGACCCACTCACGATTCCCCATTCGCCGGGTAATACTCTGAACCTTTTCGACGAACGCTTGCATGAAGTTATCGTAAATGCTTGCCTGAACGATGATACGAGTGCCAGAGACACAGGTTTGACCGGATGCAATAAAGGATGCGAAAGATACTCCGTTAACTGCAGACACAAGGTCCGCATCATCGAAAACGATGACAGGAGCCTACACATGTCATGTCTGCTGGATCGGTATGGAACAAAAGTGTATCGATGAATATAACTGACCTTTCCACCCAGCTCAGCTGTGAAAGTAGCTAAGTTTGAACCGACCATAGCACCGATTGCGCGACCAGTATGTGTTCCAGCCTAGACAGACACTTGACTTGAAAGTTACAACTTGAAAAGATGGAACCTACTGTAATATCTACTTTTCGGACAAGCGGATGAGAAGCAAGTTGTGTGCCGGTGGAGTGTCCGTACCCTGGGAGAACGGTGAAGACACCCTCGGGTACTGTTCACTGAATCAGAATTTGTCTGTGGAACACAAGGATTGGCGACTTGGACTCACCTCCCGCATCGTCTGCAAGTTTGGAAAAGTCTAGCAACGAGATTGGAGCGAGCTAAGTCCCCGTTATATACCGCGTATACTTGAAGGCATGCAACATGTTTATTACCTCAGAGGGCTTGACAATCACACAATTCCCTGCAGCTAATGCAGGTGCAAGTTTCTTTACTGCAATGAGTAAAGGGTGGTTGAAAGGCTGGCTCAGGGCGTATGAGTGTGGGTACGGCCGATGCGGAACCGATAGCTTACTGTTATTTGAGCGACGACACCGAGTGGCACTCGGTGGACGTAGTTCAATAGCCTCCCCTGAGTTGGTGGAATGAATCCCTGGTGGGTCCGCAACAAGGCTGCGAAATAGCGGCTAGTTTAGGACAGTAATGAGCCCAAAATCCCACTGAATACGGAGAAGGACCTAACAGCCACTCTGGCAAGCGACCTATCTGGGCATTCATTTCACGAATAGCTCTTCCAGTCTGCAATGTTTCTATCCGAGCCATATCAGGGACGCGCTCCTCCAATATCTGAGCCAAGCGTGAAAGGACATTCGATCGAGTGAGAACAGATGCTCTGGACCAGATGCCTGATTCATACGCCTTGTGAGCAGCTCTGACCGCTTGGTCGACCTGTTCAGCGGAAGGAGGCTCTAATCTAATTGTCCTTCAGTGACAAGTAGAGCGAACACCGGTATACGAACGAGAAAACAGGGTCGTTGGTGGCCGGGTTGCGGACAACCAAGCTATGGGAGTGTCTCTTGGGCAGACGAGGCCTCATCTTGCCACTACACAGACCGGCGTTGACGCCACAGACGCGATGCAAGTTGGTTCACGTGATTTCCAGCAACGGGAACTCCTTAAGTGGTGTGTTCACCTTGCAAGCGACCGGGACCAAGCCAGACCACCACCCTACCTAACTGGCTTACTTATTTCCCTCTAATTTCAGACTCGACTCAATGTCCTTTCCACCCCTCCGAAGATCCACCCGCGCCACCTCTGCCAAACCCGAGGGAGCAGCCGCGAGGGCCGCACCCCTGCCACTAACCAATGGCCACCATGTAACGAATTCTTCAAAACCTGTAGGAAGATCCACCTCTCAGACCATTAAACGTGCTCCCTCACCCACATCCCCGCCCCCGAAGAAGCGTGCTCGATCAGCAGCGCCCCCGTCAGACACAGAAAATGCAAGAAAGACATCCCTGAAAAAAACTTCCTCGGGAAGGAAATTGGCCAGAAAACCAACCGCGAATGGCCTTCCCGCTGTCGCAGAGGAACCGCAACAACTCAAGCCATATTTCATCCCCTTACCCACTCCTCCGGAGCATCGAAGACCACCGAACCAACTTTTCGTCTGGGGGGCGGGCAATTTCGGTCAATTCGGCATGGGACCGGACTTCCTTGGAGAATACCCTTTCCCCAAAAGAAGCCCATGGGTAGATCAAATGATCAGCGAGGGAGCATTCGGTTCAGAAGGTGCTGGCTTAGAGGCTGTTGCAGCAGGAGGTCTGCACACGCTTGTCATCGATGAAAAGGGAACTGTATGTTACTGCTCATCCTTTCCCATTCAAACTCCTCACGGGATCTGTTGCGTTTTGCAAGGTCTGGTCTTGCGGTGTCAATGACGATGCCGCCCTAGGTAGGATCACCAAAGACGTTCCAGACCCCCAACACCCTGGCTCGTTAATTGACATAGACACATTAACGGCTACTCCACATCCGGTGCAGACCTTGGTTGATGAGAAATTCCGTGCTGTCCGAATAGCTGCCGGCGATAGTATATCTGCCGCCGTCAGCGAAAAGGGGGAACTTCGGGTATGGGGCTCGTTTAGAGTAGGGGGATCTACCGCTTTTATAGACGATATTTACTGATTGTTACTTGTTAGGCCGCTGAAGGCTCCCTTGGTTTTTCTAGGGCTGCTCGACACGAGTTCCTCCCTAGAAAAATCCTGGAACTCAGTCACAAGCCAGGTGATATAGAAAAGGTGGTCTCTGTCGCTGCTGGCAACAATCATCTTCTGGTTCTGACCACCCATGGGAATGTCCTTACCTGGGGAGCTGGTGAACAAGGGCAACTTGGTCGAAAAATCATCGATCGTCGAAAAATTCATGGTACAGTCCCGGAAAAAATATCCCTGGGCTACAGATCAAATCGAGCTGTCGTAATTGGAGCGGGTAACTACTGTTCCTTCGCTGTCGACGAGGCTGGGGATGTATGGGGATGGGGTCTCAATAACATGGGACAAACAGGCACAGGTGTCTCAGAACACCAATCCGTGCCAGATGAGGTCCAATCTCCAAGAAAGGTCGAATCGCTTTGCAAGAGTGCCCTTGGCGAGGAGGTTGTTGTGCAAATAGCTGGGGGAGAACATCATACCCTATTCTTGACATCCGCTGGGCGCGTGTTCGCCTGCGGCAGGTGCGACGGTGGTCAGCTTGGTCTTGCCGAAGACCACGCCAAATACAAATCACGGCCTAATCCAGATTTTGTCACTGAGCCTCTGGAGATCCCCTTCGACGACGTTGACGATCCTATTACCGCTATTGCTTCGGGTACTCACAACAACATGGCTATTACCCGTGCCGGCGTTTTATATGCTTGGGGTCAAGAATCCCAGGGGGAGCTGGGTGTTAAAGAGGTGGAAGCAAAGACGCCGACTGTGGTTGTCCGGAAAGAAGGATCGTTTGAAGCAACTGGGGTTGCGTGTGGTGGCCAACATACTCTTGGCCTCTTCAGAAAGAAGGCCTGATAACTCATTTTGTCACTCAACCTTGTGCTTGTCTGTTTTTATGAACATGTTCATGTCTGACCATGGATATTACAAAACTCGTCTCGCAAACGCTATGTATGCACCTTAGATAACTAGAGTTCCTACGTACCCATGCCAAGTCCATCCGAAAGAAATGGTATTTGCACTGAACTCCGAGGGAATCAATTGTACGTCGCTGCCAGGCGTCCTACGATATATTGTTCCGTAGTAATAGGAGGATGCTTGCTTGGGTTGCTTACAACACAAGTTGGCAATGATTCTATGACAGCATCGAAGTTAGGATTGCAGAAGAACGCGATGGACTGTCGGATCGGTGTTATGCCTTCCGTATCATTGATCTTCTGCGCAGGAGGAGCCACCACTCGATGCAAGGTGGATCGGAAAGTATCATTGCTCCAACGCGCTAGCAGATCACCAGCGTTGACGACGACCGTACCTGGCTGTGTAATGATAATGTCGGCATTGGCGAGCCTCTAATGAACAGGACGTACAATGGGTGGTGCTGGCTGGAAGTGTTTTGTATGAGGGTTTTCGACTTCCAATCCCCCAACCTATCATGAGAAGAATCGTAAGCAGGCTTCGGCCAAGTGTGGAAGCATACCGAATCCTGGAAAAGTAATGTCAGAGTCCCATAATCTATGCACATGAATCAGATATGGGGTGAACCTGATAAAACACGACACACCCGAATGTGCCCCAGCTCTGGCTTTCCCTTCTTCGGAGAGCAATTTAGTGCGAACAGGGGGGTAAGACAACAATCTCAAGTTATGGTATTGCTGGTCGATCTTGTTGTCAAAGAAGTCTTCCTGAAGGTCCAAACCAAGTGCAATGGATCTCATGACAACCACATGCAGATCGTGACACGCCTTGGGTAAAATAATGAACGGAATGTGTGGCGACAGGAGGTGACGGAACCACTCACTAAGAAAAACTGGAGCATGGTGCTCTTGAAACCAGGAACATCGCCTTCTCTAGGCCACTTGTTCTTCCATACGGGATCCCAATCACGACCGATTTCCATTGATTCCTTCGTATCCGGAGCTTTCTCCCGCAAAGCTGCTATTTCTGCTGCATCAGATGATTGCGTGACGCGTTCCCTGCCAACTTTGACATAGCCACGGTTTGCGCGAGGGTCATCCCAGGCGACTTGGTTCTATTTGCGTTGTCAGTCACCATCAATTATCCATGTTACTCGAGAGAACTCTACCTTGATCGACCCCGGGAGCTTGAAGAATTCTGCACTCTGTGTCTAAAGCATCAGAAATTGCCAACGTAGAGCAAAGGTCAACAGCTCCTTGCCTTCGTGTACACATTCTCAATCATCTCTGGTTGGATGCCGTGACCTGTCAGGTAGATGAATCCAACTTCTTTGAAACCATTGACGATATCATCAGCGATGCGACGCTTCTCAGACAATGAGGACGCGATTCGAAATGCTGAAAAATCTATCAGAGGTATGCGGAAAGTTGCATCCGAACGAACGTCCTATAATAATAGGTCCCCAAAGCCAGTTAGTCGAAAAGACTGGTCACCTAACAGCACCTAACTTTAAGGGCATAAAACGAACCTCTGCGAGTGTGGTATGTTTCCATCTGGCTGTACAACGCAGGTGTTTGAGAACGAGTCGCGCGTGAGAGCAGCCAGACAGTAGCCTTCGTGTGCAGGCCATGATGATGCTACTACGGTTCAAGAGGACTGTTCCGTCTAATGATATATATAAGGAGCAGTTGCTGGCGGATGTGTGTTTGTGGCTGCAATTATTACGTGTGTCCCGGTGCCCGTCTCGTTGTGCTCCCACCGGCCGAAGGTATGTATCGCCTGTACAACCTCAGAAGGCAAAGCCACACCTCCAATCACAAGTTCACACTGTCATCGAATATCAAAAAGAGGACCTGTTGGACCTCCATGCCACGATTGCTACGCAGCGAGCCAAGATCGATGAACTCACGGTCGAAGAAGCCCGAGAACAAGCACAATCAATTGCCTTCTGATTGAAATCATATTGGTGTTCATCCTCGACCTTGACGTTCACACTCATCATTATCCTGAGCTGAAGCAGGAATTGGATAGTGTCAGCACTGGCGCGATGTCATACTACAAACTCCATGCTTCTGGTCGAACAATCTATGTGGCATCTGACGCTTCTTCGATAAACACCCATCTGGAAAGGAGCCGTGGAACCTTCCTCGACATTGCCATCGACTGTGCACCATTCTCTCCACCGAAGCATCTTGCACTTCTCCCAGGCTTGGACATTGTCATGGCTTGTGCACATCGCTGGTGTAGCCTGTTGGTCACTGCCAGTGATCGTTCCTCTGATGGTAACCCGGAAGAAGAGGGCGAAGAGTTTCTCACAGAATTCATTGCTGACAGGACTAATCACTTGCATTTTTCTTCTTTCAAAAATTTCTCCATTTCTCCATTTTGTGATGTCGGATATCTAGATTTCCTTTCTATAGCTCATACCCCGGCTCTCGAACATCTCAAGCTTGACGAATTCATGACTATGCATGACTTTCTCAACCCAATGGCCATGCTAAAAAACCCTGAAGCTGAACTTCGACGTGAACCCTTTCATCAATCATCTATTATTCTGGAGTCTGGCCCCAATTCAAGCATTGACCAAGCTTTCACTTTCCGGGGACACAGGCGTTCTCGCTTGATCCAAACAGCCTTTATTTCCCGTCTCTTATGTCGTTTGAAATAGTCTGTGTCACCAAGACAAGCCAATCCTAGACGCAATTGTTGCACCTAATCTCGAGAAATTCGACTACATTCCTTCACATTGTGACGACTCGCCGTCTGTCGTATTCAGCGGATTTAGATCCAAGTTCAACAATGTCCGCCAGCTATTCTTTTCTCGTTCCAAGAAGTGGGGCATTCCTGAACTGCTCCATGATGATGGCATACGTTTTTGCGAGGATTCCCCGGTGTGCATCATGTGGAACTGGTTTGGGAGGATTGGCCATACCTTTTCGATCGTCCGCCGATCCGATCCGGACTGAACTGAAGGGCTTGACTTTCAAAGGACTACACTCTAAATGGTTGAAGCGTGATCAGCCCATGGCTTGGCTTGTCCATCGACGAGCATTAAGTCTATAGCAATTGCATGTGAATGTAAAAGGCACCCATCTTGCACCCATCATAGGAAGGTTGTTCGAGGCATTGTCCAACATTCTATTCGGCCGTATGAACGTTTGAAAGAGAATTGTATTCTGGAGTTGGATGGGTTTTCTTCAATATGTCAGGGGGATACTTCGTCAAGAGGGGTAAGTTCATTCCATATAACAAGTAGTTCAACTCAACACATCTGGATTTAGCATTCACAGGGGCCAACAAAGCTTTTGGACGAGATCGCCACAGCCTTCTTCGTTGGAGACGTTGGTCATGGCCAGTAGGCATAGTGTGGTACTTCTCATCCTTGTGACACGATGTCCATGTCAATTTGTACCGTTCACAATTTCTTGGAAATATGCACACAAAACGCTAACTGACCCTAAGGAGACACCACGAAGAACGCGTTCTTCGTGACCTCTGTCTCCCCGAAAATTTGCCGTCGTTGCTCACTACTCACAATGAACTACATACATATACTAGAATGGTCTATCTCTACCAAGTCCTCAAAATGTCTCCCAGACGACATCTGGTAGTACCTTCCTCATTACTGAGGTCCCGATCAACGGTGTGAGATGACGTATGAAATGAAATGAACCCACTTTTCCAGTGCTCCAGAGCGTCACCGCGCTGCCATTCATCGAGTTTGTTATTCTTGTCCGTCAATACGAGTGTCTCTCCAGCCTCTTTAGACCACATGCGGGTGTTCCTAATTTTAGAGATGGGGATTTCCCTTTTTGCAAGACTAGATAGCACAAAGTGACGCAGGTGAGAACCAAGGTAATCGTCTTCGACTGATGGTCGGAATGTTAACGGAGACGGAGATATTGAGCAGAAAAACACCTGTTAGAGCGTGAGTTCTAAACTTTGACCCTAGCACAAGTGTGGACTTTACCACGTTCACATATTCGTCGTGAAAGCGCTGATCTGGAATTGAGTCCAGAACGTCATGGAAGGCTCTGCATCGTCCAAATGCTTTGAGCAAGGTCGTCACAACAGCCTGTGATGACTTTGATCCAAGTTTCCCAGCGAAGTTCTGCAAGACATTGTCCCTTTAGAGAAGTAGATGTAGATATGACTTTCCATAATAATCTCACAATGGCAATGACACCTCTGGATGTCATGGTTGTCTTCAATTGATCCCAAAATTCGAGGGAGAACAACTGCTTTGGAACCCCGCCTCCAGAGAAACAGTCATGGATGACTATATCGAATTTGGGAGTGCTAATTGAGGAAATAGACTGGGTAGCAACTCGTTTATGGAGCCAGTCTCGCGCGTCCTCCAAGAACACTTTGTCATCGCCTGGGTGCTTCAAACCAAAGAATCGCCGAGCGGCGCTGTAAACCGCGGGATCTATCTCTATAAGAGTGGTAGTAATCCCATGGCGTGCGAGGGCGTCAGCAGCTATCCCAGTTCCAACACCACTGTAACATTGAACAAATTTAGCGACCGAGACCAGCAAGACATGCTCTTACATTATCAGGGCATTGCCGCAGCTGCTGTCTTGACAACGAGAGGTGCTGTTAATCAGTCGCACTGCTTCTTGGAGGACAAATGCACTATATATCGAGTCCCCAATTGGCGTCCCGAACTCATCAGTCTGTGGGGGGATGTTGCCAATCGTGTCAACCATGTCCGCAATCCAAACACCTCCAAGAAGTGAATGCGATACACGGAGGTAACGTAGCGAATGTAACGCATCTGGCGCACTGTCCTTGGGTGCATCGAGCAACTCCCCAACAACAACAACCCCAGTTAAAGATTCTTGCGAATAAAGGATGCGCAAGGGGTATGCAGCGCTATGGTATGGGAAGGCCTGAGAGGCGGATAAAGAGCAGGACCGCAGGGAAGGGAATAAAATGAAGACGGCCGGAATAATCAAAGGGAAATACCGTCTAATGAGAATAACCACCCCAAAGTCTTTACGCATACCAGATGCAGACTTTTTAACTGTATTTCTTTTCATCCAGGCCCAGGCAGCATATAGCAAAATTCCAAAAAGGAGGAACTGTACAGGATGTTATGCATTGTGACCATTATGAACATCCAAAACACCTTACAAGGTAATCCTTTTGAGCGTCGAGGGAAAACTTGTGACCTATCGCTTCTGCGATTAGATGTGGTCGCAAGGCGTTGGCTGCCAATGCCACTATAGCTAAGTACGGCTGGAATGTCGTACCGTCCTGTCTTAGCTATCTGGAAGTTGAGAAAGTCCACTCACATTGATGTGCATGACAAGAGAGGCTGAAAGGAATGCTACTGGTGCCAACACCAGTACATGGGTGACAAGAGGGCCAACTATCGGGTTACCATACCTCCCAGCAGGAACACCGACCCAATAGGTAGAGTGTGGGACAATCTGAACCAGTGTTCCGAGGACGAGCAACGCCTGGCAAATAGCAGGTTTTGGTAAGAAAACAGCCAACATCGTGCAGGCATGGGCGACATGGTTCAAATATTTCTCTGTCGAAGTACCGCCAAATAGAGGGTCTAGTGCTTTCTTGTACGCTATAGTGAAGAGTGACAATCCAAAGTTTATTGCCAGGATCAAAAGCAGCGCGCCCGCACTGTTGAATGTCGATATGCCACCTTTCCGATGAGCAGTGGGCATATCGTGCCACTGACTGATAGAGGTCTCCGCTAGATGGCCCCAGACGCGATGACTGGGTGTGCAATTAAACTATTTGCCTTCGACAGACTCCTGGGTGCTCGGGACGGATTCTAGGAAACGCTCAGTACCGACAAGCCTGCAATGTCACGGTGGAGAAGGCCAGCTGGAGGTTTATTGCTGTTTACCTACACCCGGTTGGTTCAGACAGAGCTGCAGACTGTCACGATGTCACGATAAAGTCACGCGACGGAGGTCAATCCAAAAACCGACAATGGAATCTACTCTGGATTGTACTAAGGTATCTATAACTAAGAGTGCAAGATACAAAGTCATGATCAGTTGGAATAGGTGGAAAGTCAGATCTAGGCCACATGGGTGAATGTTGTCACTAATCCAGAGGAAGAGAAAGTAGAATTGCCGCATTGCTTTGCCACATTTGTGGACGGCTCGTCCGATGAGAGTGCTGGCAGCCATCCATGATGGAGATACGCACCTGCCATTTCTCATTCAAGGTCTTAGAAGCTCACAGGCGATTGGTTTGGCGACTCACGATAGCCTCCATACAGACGAGCTCATGATGCATAATATAAGTAACAGCGTCGAAAAACGATCTCAATCAGAGTAAATCATCTTAACCAACTTGTCAACGACGACCCTCAACCTATCAACCTCCCGAGCAGCTGCCACAGGATCATGATCAATAGTGATGGCTTCGGTAACGGCGGGGAATGTCGTGGCACCATACCCTGATGGTGAATTGAACGCTGGTCACACTCCTTTAACCTTCTTACTTACCTAGCCACTTTCCAGGAGCCACGCCTAAATGCTTGTACCATTCACGATCCTGGATACCCTCCTGCGAAATGAAACCCCGTTCAAACCTGATTAATTTCTTGTTCGCTGCTTGCACACGTTCGATAGCCTTCAAAAGTTTCCTCTTAGCAAGACTAGGCTATTATCAGCCAAGGCAGTGCTTATAGCGAGGTAATAGACCAACCCAAATTTCAACATGCCAGATGACTCCGCGTGTTTGGAGTGGCATTCCTTTCCAACAAGCTTCTTCAGCTTGCAGATGGCCTTGTACATCTTGCGGAAAGCTTTGCGGCGTTGCGTGTACCGCTTCTTCAAGTGCTTCAAAATCTTCCTCAGGTTGCGCTCCGCTTCACTCTTCTCAGTATCAAGGTTGGCACTTGCCGCCTGCAAAGCGAGGATAGAGCTGCGCAGAGCCGAAAAGTCGACATCAAACGACGCTGCCTGGGATAAAGCTACAACCCTGCAGACAACTTCAGTGATAATCCAGAATTAATGCATTTACGCACTTATCCAGGTAGGCTTCCAGCTGAAGTGTGTAGTGTGTAGTATTAAAAGGAAGAACGATGTCGCCCGAGAGACGGAGGACCTGAAGACCAATATGCTTTGCAATAGCAACCTAACCAACAGTTTATTGTGGCAAAGTTCGAGCAAGCTATGATCTAACTCACGTGCCGGGAAAAAGTGGGGTCACCATAGAGTTCTTGCCACCTTTGAGAGTCGAAGACAGAATGGTAATGGTATACGGGATCATGGAGGGTCGAGGCGAACACGGTCTCTGAGCTTGGCACCTGGAAATCCCTGAGTATCGTGTTCATCGGTACGTCAAATAAGACCTACGCCGATGTACTGAAGGAAAACAGTGTAATCACTGCCGGAACCCAGTGGATTGACACCAGTATCATCAGCAGACGTATCTGCTTCTTCGGTCATGGCGAGAACTTCACTGTCAATATTATCGCCAAAGAGGGTGCCAGTGTCGGTACGGGCATCCCATAATGTTCGTCCTTCGGAAGTAGGGTGAGGGATTTGCATCGCGGACTCCTTCACAAGGTGGGCCAGAAGTGGAGAAGCACGCGTCCTGAGACGTGACCCTGATACAGCCGTATCTAAGGTACTGTGAACACGGGTTCCAAGACTCTACAAAGGACCCACCCATGTTCACGTAGGCTACAACGTGATCTCTGATCCATTCAGAAAAGTCCTCACCCCATTCGGTGCTCCCTATAAGACCAAACTTCATCAAATAAGACAATACAGCCATAAGGTGATATGATGAATGCCAACCTCTTCGCCATCCCAACTCGTAATCATAATAGTTCGCAATGGTTTCCAACCTTTCTTCAGTAATTGACCGAAGCCTCGCACAACCTCAAGAACACTGGTTGTGCCAGAAACCGGATCAGATGCTCCAAGGACCTAGAATATATGTTCATATCTTTGACCTAGATTATGGTCAAACATACCCATGCTAAGAGGGGAAAATCAACGCGCTTGAATTGAGAGAAGGAGTTCAGTAACTAACCGTCGCGGTGAACACCCATAACTACGACCTCATCTTTAATATGGCCAGGAATGACCCCCATGACATTCCAAATAGGTGTGATCTTCTCATCAACTGCGCGTCCATGTTGAGAGGTAGAACGAGAACATTGTGAAAAGACAAATACCGTTATTCACTAGTCGAACAGTGAAACCCTCTGTGTTATTTATAGCCAGTTTCAACAGAATTTCTGCGTTCTTCCATGAAATGGGCAAGCTGGGGATTGTGGGTTTGCTAGGTCCATCAATTCTTTCAGAGTGTTCGTATGAGGGGTAACCAGGCGTCGTAGGGTCACCAGGATACAGCGACAAAAACTGGACTGCTCCCCGCTGAAAGGATGTGGGATTTCGTGCAGGACCATGTGGGTAACTGTGACCAAAAGTATCACAGGTCGATCAAACAAGTAATAAAAGAATGGCTCACGGGCTGTATCCATTCTGTGGAGTGACTGTGCCATCGTCTCGTGGATCCGAGTAAATTAAAACAGCAGCAGCTCCCAGCTCCTGTGCCCTTTTCACCTGAAGAGTACGGTAAACAACTGTTAAAGGGCATGATCCTCTGCCTTTACTGACCTTCAATCCACGGAAATTGCCACCATAGCGAGCGAGCACGATCTTTCCGGTGAAATCAACACCTTGAACGATCAGCAGGTAGAAATGAGTTTAGATTAATGTATCTCACCAGCCCCGACAAGAGCATCATAGTCTCGCTTTCGGCCGTATTCCACGTACACCAGATCCCCTTGAGCTTCTCCGCCTTTACTGATTCCATGCCAAGCTGGAGTTGATGCTGCATACTCGGCAGCGTATGGATCCGCGTCATCAGAGACTTCATCAAGGTCTGCGGTCCAAATAAGCTTCCCATCTGGCCCAAAGATTTCCAAGCTGCGATCGAGAGGAGAGTCTAGCATGGGATAATAAGTGTCGATCCAAGCCCGAGGCTCTGTGTAGGATGAGATGTTCAGGGTAGCTGAGCGAGACTCAAAGGTTCCCGCTGAGAAAATAGGTAGACCAGAGGAGGGTGGATCAATCCTGAGTTCATCCTGCAAGATAGCCAGAAAGTTCTTCGCGGTGTCAAAGTCTCCGGAGCTACCAGCCACATGAGGTTTTGACGCCAACAGACGAGAGGTAGTGAGTGCACTCTCTGAGTTCGGGACAGACCTTTGGTTGATTCGTTAATAATGCCAGGTGCGGAGCGCTGAGGTTACTAGTACTTACAAGAACACACTCTCAGCTTTTTTGCCTGACAAGGGAGCCTTATGGCCCTTGAAGACATGCTCCATATAAGCATGCAGTGGGCCTTGGTTTCCGTGGACATTGGTACTCAACAAGCAGCAGCGTTGGATCCAGAAATAGAGGGTACAGGCAATTAGTGTGGCGACGCCCCACCTCAGCAACCTCTTTCTCAGGGGTAGCTCAACGGGCTGCACCTGTGAGACAGGGAATGGGATAGAACTGGTCGGCTCGCCAATGCCAGTCACATCCAGTGGTTTCTTCTCATCCATGGGTCGTGGAGTCTACTAAGCCACCAATGTTGAACTGCATTCCTGCGTCACATGGTCAAGAGAAATAGTCCGAATAAGCTCGAGTCGGACCCCAAATGCACGAAAACCGGTGGCTTGCGACTGAGCAAAACAAGAGAACAGAGTAACATCGTAGGGTTTGCATTACAACTTGAACGCGTACGAATAGTACTACCAGTGCACTGTTAGGAATTGAGTATGCAGGACCTCATCGCATCCAACCTCGCTGTACTCCATAAGCGACAACGTCTTGCGCTGACTTAGGACCTATCGGTGGAACCACTGTTTTCCGACGACCTTTGGGCACCTTGAGTCTCGTAGTTATGCAATTTCCCAACATTCTTTCCATCTCCATCAGGCAGTCATAACACTCCTTCTCGTTATATCCTGTTGCTGACTCCATTTTCACCTCGTTAACAGCCTTTTTCCTGGTACCAGGCGGCTTCAAACGTTTCGAATGCAATAGCTTTGATGCCAAGTAATGAAGCCACTGCATAGGAGGTTAGGTATCATGAACTGAGACACCAGTCATAATGGCTAACCATGACGTTCGTAAATGGCTGATACGCGTCCCATGCCCCATAATTCAAATCCCTCATCATTCTGTATATGTCGTATTGATAGTCGCCTATGACGTGATGAGGATCCTGTCGCCAACACACTGGGCTCAGACATACCTTCTCCCTCAAAAATATCCTCATCAAACGGTGTCCAATAAGGTATCCGACCCTCACCATCAGTTGCATCCATCCTCGACAAACCGAGATCAATAATGGTGGTTTTGACCCCAAAGCGTGGGTCGTCCATAGGAACTTTGGACGTTTTTACCTGTAATCTTCTGACGGGAACACTCTTTACGAGGATCTGACCCCAGTGAAGATCACGGTGCTGCGAAACACGTCAATACACCCCCGCGAGTTATCTCTCTGGCGTACCTCGAAGTGCACCAGGTCCTCTACTTCTCCGAGCGATTGCGCAACTTGCCAAAATACACCACAGGCTTGCTGCCATCCACATTTAGACGGGTTTTTGAATGTAAACGATTCAAGATCAGGTCCTCCGTTGGGTAGCACAATGATAACATAGACCTGATTCAAGCCAAATGAATCTACGTGTATTATTATTTGAGTGCATTGCGATACATCAAATAAAGCTTACCTGGACGGACACTTTCCGAACCTTTTCTGTTATTATAATCGTCCCACAGTTCCAGAAACAAGGTGGGATACTTTCCTCTCATGACATACGTCTTTAGCAATTTCACAAACCCTTCGCACATCCCTCCAATCTCTCGTGTCACGATTATCTCTTTCAAGACATCTGTTGCATCACTAAGTGCAGGCATGTCAGCCGTACCCTGGTATGCAAATTCTTCTTCATTGCGAATTGGAATAACTTTGAGCACAACGTCTCCGATGCCGAACACCTCGGAGAATGATGCCTCCCCTATCTTTTGGAATCTGATGGCTTCCTCGCTGTCCGTAGATTGCACAATGGGATCAAATGGAAAGGTTTCTATGAATGCCGAGAACTCAAAAGGCGAGGTTTGTGAGCACTCATTTAAGAGCGGTAGAAGGTAACTTGGTTGCGACCAGCGCGGGACTCCATTCTCGGTCACGTCCGAAATGTCGAGCTGGGCAAGCTCAAAAGAGAGATCTGCCTCTGTGGGTGTCGAAGGTGTTGGAAATGTCCGCTGAAATATGGCTCCACGAGAGCCACGTCGTATGGGGGTTAGTGGGCGAGCCTTTGGCTCAGGAAGGGAATGTGGTATGGGCGGGGATAGTATTCGATGTACGTGACGCTGCGCAGGCACATGAGATGGGACCTTCTTTTGAAGGGCCAAATTTATTTGCGCTGGCCTGGTGAATTCCCTTGTGATCCTGTACGGCGCAGGTGGCACGACTACTTCCACCCGTGACAACCCTGATCTTTCGTGGCCTAAAGGCTTAGGGCAACGAACGCGAAGGGCGGTCTCGGATTCTGTTTCCGATTCACCGGAAGATATCACTGTGCGGAAATTCGACCTTCGCCGTGCATAGTAGTGTTTCCGAGGCCGCGATACATCCGTATCGCTCTCGTCGCTGATGAGGATAGGTTGTGTGTCCCTGGATGCGCCCAAATGATTCCTCCGGAGTGATGCATGTGTGATGTTGGTCTGTACGTCTGGATGCGACAGGCGTCGTTCTTGGCTAACAGTTCTTCCTGCCTCATCCACAAGAATGATGTCCACGGCTACAATCGGGGATTGTGGCTTCAATGAAGTGCATGGACCAGCCTTTGGACGTGAAGATTTGACTTTCTTCACCAGTGCACGGGGTATACGATCTGGGGATGCGCTATTAAGGCGAACTGGTGTGAGAGGGGGCCGATTTCGGGTGTCTACTTTACAAAGATACTTCTTCGTGGCGCGAGATGGTTTTGTCTGAAAGGAGGTCGTGACATCGTCCTGCATACTTGAACGCTTTCGTCTGCGCTGCACGCGTGGGCGCGTGGGCGATAGAATGGCTCCTGCGTTCTCCTGCTGCAATCCCTTGCAATTGTATTCGTTGCATGTTTCGTCGGTAGGCTGATCTTTTTCCCTGCGCTCAGAGACGTTGACAATGCGATGGCCTCGCCGACCGTATGCGAATACCTGCTTTGTCCGTGTCCCAAGCATTGTTGCATGCGAAGGTTTGAATGTCTGAACTTGCATCAATCTCGTGTTCAGCTTGACGCGTCAGTCACGTGGCTTGTGCCATACTCCATCATTCCATCCATTCGCGCAGTAGCCTACATACATATCATCTATCGCGAATGGCTCTCCCACAGTCACTCAGGACTTCTGTAACACCACAGGAACTGGAGCTGATTGCCTCCGAGCAACTAGTCGAGATACTTCCTCTCGTCTCAATGGAAAAGACAGCGTTTATATCGGTTCTGTCCTGCCCTCGGACATAAGAAACCCCTGATAATTGACGTAGAGCGCAGGGTGCATACGGCCCATTACGCCCACCCGCCAAGTGTCGCATCCCTCTATGGGTGGCTATAAACTTGAAGCTCAAGAAGAAGTGTCACATTGTTCCTCCAGATTGGCTCAATGTAGGTATGAAGCACGAACTGTGCACCGCGTACTCTGTCAGATTGATCCACCGTCCCAGATTTCTTGCAAGAGCGACTGGCTCGTGAAACAAGCCAGCCAGAGTTCAGCCAATTACCGTTTCGTTTTGCTGAGATCGCCAAAGTCATTCTGGACATGTAAGACTTTTAAATAGGCGTCTTGGATTTGATCCAACCCGCTGATAGTGCACCCGATGACGTACCGAGTACTGAGAAAGTCAGATCTCTGTTGAAAGATCTTCGCGAAGCTCGGCAAGCAAAGAGTCGAGAGGGTTTGGCCAAGTTGGATCATAGTGAACTCAGTGTAAGGTCATTCTGCATAGCAGGATGATACCAATCTTATTGATTTGCCAGTTACCCAACCTATGCTCCATGGAGATCAATGAAATAAGACCATTTTTCGTACACGCCATGGGTGTTTTCACGCAGCTTTCGCGAGTGAAAGAGGACAGAGGAGTGAATGAACCCTGAAACTATCTCCGAACTTTTTGGTCAAAGATCGTAACTACTACAGCATCCCGACTTCCTAGTATTCGTACCACATTTGATCCGGCCAACTACTTATAAACAAAGTTTGTACCCCGAAAGAATACCTAAGTCGACGGTTGTAGTTTCTCGATTCTGTCAAGGATTATGTCCAATTTCCCCTGCAAGTTCTGGATTTCATTCAAGATCATCGTTTCGTTCGACTGGAGCAGATTGTCAGCTGGAGGTCCACCGCTGCATTCAACGTAACTACTTGCCTGCTGTGTATTTGGGAAGCGCTTGACCAATTCGCTGAACTTCACCTTGCTGATCTGTAGGCCACTTTCTGCATCTGGTCCTTCCACGGGAGGATCGCGGGTCACAGGATCATCTGTCTCACCCTCGTCCAGTCCTGAGCGTAGCCAGCTAACCAACCAAATTTTATCCATGAAAGAAACCTCATATAAAGCAATGACAGAGAGCGGGATGAAGAAAACCACAGTCATGACCACCCGGTTGAGCTGTAACACGATAAGATGAGATTTTCAACGAGCAGGCAATTTCTTGCCTTAGCGTAATTTTCACGAGTAAATGACCTTGAGACCGATATCATTTGGGCCAGCACAAAAAATGGGGATGGACACACTCGAATGGGGCAACTAGAGCCATCTCAATAAGATTGAACGGTGCAGGGTAAACATAGGAGTCTGGGGCCCTTATCATTGAAACGGTCTTTCCAGCAAAGAATGCCATGTATTCCGCCTCAACGTCAGTCACAATCTACCCTGCCTGTGAGCAGATGGGTCAGATATATAAATGCACACTTACTTCCGAATATGCAGATGAGAACAACGAGATCAATATGTTCAGAAGGACGATGCCAGTCACGAGATTCCAGCTGGAAAAGCATGAAGATGGGTAGAGGTGGCTGGTGGTTCTACTTACAAATAAAACAACATCAGGCCAAAAGGGCTGGAGGGAAAGTTTAGCATTGTGGTGCTCATCCATTTCCATACGATTCACCTTGAAGAAAAACGGTCATAGTCCGGCGATCTGTACGACAGTGTCCATCCAGATTCATTTAAACTTTCAACACACAAAACTCACTGCAATAAGCCTTGTACGAGTATGTTGATGACCTGGGACCCCGGTGAAGATCATTCATCGTGAATCAGAACTTCGGCATACCTTGGAGGCTTCTTCGCTTGTACCATCGGCAGCTTCCAATGCATATAGACCTTGCAAGAAGCCAGCACCCAGGACCGACAATAGCTGCATACTACTTTGAATACCTCGGCAAGTCTGGTCTGCATTTGCACACGAACCGCAAAGAAAATTCCAGATTCCCGCAACATTCGTGATATGCACAACTGCATAGTACCGATGTACCTGTTCAATGTCAGCGCCACAGTAAAAACCCCTTGAAAAGTACACATACTTGTAGCCGTCAAAGACTGTGACAAGTTCTACGAGAAAGCCAGGTTAGGGTTAACCTAGGTGAGTGGTATCTGGCTTACTCATCCTGTGCTCTACCAGTGAGAATTGGAGATATTGAGGCTTCGATGAACATACCATATGAAAGGTGCAACAAAGCTCAGAACTTGGAAGCTTTTGAAACGATAGTACTCTGCTTGTGAACTGGTAGCGAATAGTCCAGACATGCGCAATAGAAAGGCCGTAAAGAGCAATGCATCGGTAATGAATGCAATAGCGCTCCAGAATCCGAATGCGCGATAAGATGCAAACCGGAATAATTTGTACCACTGTAAGACGGAATTTTGCATTTGGTAGTAAATAGGCCAGGGCATGGTCTCACCTTATGTAAATCTGGGGGTGGAAAGTGAGCTAATATAAGATATAATCAAAACAACAAAATTACCTTCAAATACAAAAGCTAACGCCATAACGTAGAGCACATATTCCCATTCATCGAGAGAAGTATGGAGAGGATCAAGCCGCTCAAGTGGTTCTCGCACTAGTAGGAATTCAGTTCGATACATGAGTAAATGATGAATATTCTCACCTGCTTGTGAGTAGACCACCAGAAAGAACAGCCACACAATGATCCGGAAATAATTCTGGTAACTGGGGAACCTCAGCTATGGGGAGACAGATACGAGATTAGACTCACCGCGGAACTGACATGCGAGCTGGGTTAAGGTGGGTCCAGAAACCAGCGTGATGCATTTTGTGGTATGATACGTCTAATAGGCTGTTAGTAGAAGAAGGCCGTAATAAATTTGAATCACATTGAATATCAGCCTCATCGTCAAGGGTTTGCACAAGTTCCCCATTCCAGAGCCAGTTTACCACTGCAAAATATGAGGGGCTTGTTGATTTCATAGTGTGGTGTGCTCACCATCCTGAGATTCGCTCGAGGACAGAAATATGGTGCTGCCCACCAACTTGAGCATAAATTCAAAGAAAAAAGCTCAGTGTTCATACCAGGTATTGTCAATGGCAACTTCTAGAGCGGTGGAAGCAACGCTGATATCCCCGTCAGCCTCCCTACACCTATACCGGGTGGTCATCATAGGTATCATTCTATCTGGCGAACTCTGGTGTATAATCCTGCGAGCAAGGACTTCGCATGCGGTAGCTAGGCAATACCCCGCGTCACCTCGGAGATGGGACACCATTCCAGTCATGGTACGTACCACGGCCTAAGTTTTCTCCATAATCGGCAGGATTGTGATTGGCATCCCATACGAATTGCGCATAAGCTCTAAGAAGACAGTACGGGAGCTGACGGTCGCGTTAGGTCTCCCGTGAAACGCCCCAGGGTACCTTAACTCACTTCGTTATAAAAGTCGCCAGCGGCATCCACGTATGCGGATATCACCTGGGGAGTAATGATACGACTGGTTGGGTCATTAATAACCTCCACGTTAACTTCGACAGGGAGCAGCTGTAAAGTTAGTGCGCGCAGCCGCCTGATGAGCTCTGTAGTGAAAAGAACGTTAGGTCGTTAACAACACAAGACAGCC
This sequence comes from Scleroderma bovista, assembly GCA_037178675.1. Lineage (NCBI taxonomy): Eukaryota > Fungi > Basidiomycota > Agaricomycetes > Boletales > Sclerodermataceae > Scleroderma > Scleroderma bovista. Next base: position 7,693 of record JAYMGJ010000011.1, on the reverse strand, counting down.
GTACACGTACTGGTCAAATTGTCAGGTGACGGTTTCTTTGTGCGAACGGACAGAAGAGACGACGACTCATGGTCCATGTTGTGGATGAAGGACAGTCGTTGACAAGGAACCGAGCGAGAATGCAACACCCCTGACAAGTGCATATGTGACAGGTCACGTGCTGTGTAGGTAAGTGAGTGAGGGTCAAGGAACTTCGACTGTACCAGTGATAATTATTAACGAACCATGCCGGTGAGTGCACAGATCTCTCACAACCACGCCGGGGTAAATGCGATATTACCCATAGGCGTACCATTCGTCATTGAATGAGTCTGATTCCCGTCAAGTTGGCAACATCTCCGTTCTACCAATCAGGACCAGATTCCGTGGACCTGCCCCAGTAGGTGCGTGTCTGCACTACAATCATACTAGAAATTGTGAACTGAGACATCCATTTAGCCGATCCTGACCAGGCAGACATCATTGACGAGACACTTGACTTGTTCAGGGCTAATTCCCTCTTCCGCAACTTCGAGATCAAAGGACCGGCAGATCGACTTCTCATTGTACTCATTCTCTTTGTCTCGGATTGTCTATCCAAGATCGGCACTGCTCGGACGGTTCCAACCTCACTGGAAGCTTCTAAATCATTGAACACACTCGCTGTGGACAACTTCGCTATTCCCGGGGATGCTAACTTCCCCTTGAATGCTCATTATGCGCCACCAGGGAATAGGATCGATGCAGGTACGTGATACGTACTCGATCAGATGGATCCCGAAAACTAACTCCTCCCCTAGAATTTCTTCGCACGTACTTGACCCAAGTTCGCCAGGAGCTAGCTGCTCGTTTGGTGGAACGCTTATATGCAGATGGCTCCAACAAACCTAGCAAGTGGTGGATGGCTTTCCAGAAGAGGCGCTTCATGAACCGTAGTCTCACGACGTGAATATGAACCAGTGCAGCCCCGTGTATCACGTAGAATAACATTGCATTTATACACTACTTTTTTCTCCTTCTTTCATTCGGGTTTTTCCTTCCGTATCCAATCTTTGGCATGCCGTCCAGCCCACCTGATCGCGTAGTGGGGGCCTTGTTGCCAGTTCCACTAAGGATGCCAGGTATCCAGTCCGGATCCGCCCAGCTGCCCACGGCAACACCGCCTTTCCCTCCTGATTCAAAGACACCTTTTATCATCCGTTGCTCCTCCCGTTCTCTCTTACCCTCGGCTCGTTTCTTTGCGCGCATGTACTCTATCTGATCCTCTCGAAGAATGAGACCTTCCCCAGTGCCGGTCTTAGCGGAACCGGGTTTGGGTGCGGGTATTGAGTATTTCGTCCCCCGTATTTTGTACTGGAAGTTTTTCTTCAGGTGAACCTCCATGACAGGCGCATGCGCAGCAGCATCAGGAGAAGCGACGGTAACAGACACCCGCATTAAGGTGGGATTTCCACACGACGGACAAAACTGCTTTGAGTTGTCCTTGCAGATCCTGTTGAGGCGTCAACGTGACGCAATCAAGAAGTAGGTATAAAGCCTCACTTAAAACAAGCATGACATCGGAGGACCCAACTTTTAACTTTTTGTATTCTTTTGCCGTCCGTGCTGATCAACGAAAGCCCCATCTGTAGCAAGACATTCTGCATCGCGAAATCTGCAGTCATGCAGCCCACTGCGGGAGGTTGATCTGTGATACCGTCCTTCCCACCTTTCCTGTCTTTTTGGTCCGATGGAAGCAGCTGTAATGCACGAGATTTGTGTAGTTCCACATTATCGGGTGTTATCCATTCTCCTTCCCCATCATCAGACGATGAATCATCGTGTAATGGCTCGTCTTCGAGTGGTATGGACTCATTAATTGATTCGTCTGGGGTTAAAGGCGGGGAAATAGAACCTTCCGCCTCCGCTTCATCTCCAACTTCGTCGCAAGTAAAGGAACACCCTTCGACACCATCCCTACTATTAGAGCGTGGTTCGTCGGGTATTTGTGCAACATTCGAGGGGGGTCCTTGTTCGCAATCTTGATTAGGTTCTGAGTCGTCAATGGGAAAGGTCGATGATGCTATTGACGAGTGTTCGCTTTTACTTTCTGAATTCGACTTCTCTATAGCTGGATCTGCTCCGTCTACATCAGATGCTTCATTACTATCATCATCATCAAGCCATGAGCTAGATGTCGAGGTAAAATTTTCATACAGAATGTCACCTTGCCTGTTTCTGCTCTCTATTATCCAGAGCTTTCTCTTGCTCGTGAAGAGTGTGGGTTAATGCCAGCACGCAGATATCCGCGTGTGACAACACGGAGTAGTCACCTGTCTTCTTTGCAAATTGTATCACTGGGGAATCAATGGGCACAACGACTTTGCAGACATAAGAGAAGAACACACCTTGCGATAATGACGCGGAATCCGGATTTCGGATGTTCACCTGGACGCCAGTCGAAAGCCCCAACTGCTCAAAGTGTTCTCGTGCGCGTTTATCCTTTAATTCATCCAAGACTTGTGGGACCGTCAGGTACGTCTCTGCAAGGCCGCGAAGGGGAGACAGAGAAAGAATGGGACCAGAATCGAGGACAAGATACTTGCATCGTGCTACCATCGCCGTACTTTGGTCGTTGTGCAGACCTTGAAATCTAATCAAAGGGCATTTCCATTTTTGGAGGAACCCAAGTTTGCTCGGCCGATCCGAATAATCCCAACAGCTTCCGAGCCGAGCAAGTTGATATCTGAAGGTGATAACTTTTAAGGTGCGATGGCACACTAGGGCGAACAGATTCACCCTTTCATCTCCATTCAACAGGTCTGCGAACATGGCACCCAAATCGCACGTCGTGCCTTTTCTCTTCTACTCCAAGTTGAATCTTGACGATTGATCTCACAGATTTCGCATCGTTGTTCTCCATGGCGATGGCATTGGTGAGGAAATATTTACATGGGCGCGTGCACCCGATCTTCACGATCATCAAACATTCCAGGACCCGAGATAGTTCCACAAGCGACTCGGGTGTTGGAAGCCATATCAGAGGCTTCCTCCGATGTTAAACTCATTCTGGATCCCCGTGATTTTGGCGGATGTGCCATCGACAAGTATGGTGATCCATTGCCCGAAGGGACCTTGCAAGCTTGCAAGGGGGCAGATGCAATTCTGATGGGTAAGTCTCGTTGTATATGAAGCAAAAAGGCCTAAGGACCGTCGCAGGTTCAATCGGTGGACCCAAGTGGGGCCCAACTGCCAAGGTTCGTCCTGAACCGGGCCTTCTTAAACTCCGAAAGGCATTGGGCCTGTACGCAAACGTACGACCGGCTAGTTTTGCGTCCGACTCCTTAGTGTCCTATTCGCCATTAAAGGCGGAGGTCGCACAAGGTGTCAACATCATCGTTGTTCGCGAACTCATCGGCGGTCTTTATTATGGTCCACGCGAAGAACAAGGGGATGGTGATAGCGCGTACGATACGATGGTGTACAGCGTAGCTGAAGTGGAGAGGATCACTCGAGTTGCAGCACAAATCGCTCTCACCGCTAACCCGCCCCTTACGATCCACTCCATCGACAAGGCCAACGTCCTTGCCAGTTCCAGGCTCTGGAGGAAGGTTGTCACAGAGACCCTGACGAAGGAGTATCCTCAGATCAAATTCCAACATCAGTTTGTCGACACTGCCGCCATGAACATCGTCGGAGATCCCAGGAAGTTGAACGGTGTTGTTCTTACTGAAAACCTGTTCGGTGACATGTAGGGTCCTGTGCAATTCTGTCCTCTCATATATCTGAATTTTCTCTGTAGCTTATCAGATGAGGCCAGTATCATTCCTGGCTCACTGGGTTTGTTGCCCTCTGCATCCCTCGCGGATGCCCCAACGTCCCCTTCAGATCCTTCGTTCAAACCAACCCCTGGTCTATACGAGCCCATCCACGGCTCAGCACCAGATATTGCTGGAAAAGGTATTGCTAACCCTGTTGGCACTATTCTCAGTGCCGCAATGCTCTTGAGGTACTCTCTTGGTCTTGAGAAGGAAGCCCAAGCTGTCGAAGCTGCTGTTCGCAAGGTGCTCGATGATGAGGACATTGGTGGTTATGGGATAAAGACAGCCGACCTAGGTGGTAGAGCGACGACTGCAGAGTTGGGAGACAAAGTAGTCGAGGTACTCAAGACGTTGCTGTAAAACTATATCGAAAGTACATATGTCGAAAATAGTCATAGAAGAACTTGCACACGAATGCTCTTGAAGAATTATGCATCGATTGTCCGTCGGACTGCATGTGGTATCGATGATGATAGCGGCTGCAGGTAAGCTCCAATTTTACAAGCATTCTAGAAAGTGACTGCATATTGAAAACGTTAACCAGTGTCCGTCCTAAAACATATTGGCTAGCTTGCTCGCCGCAATTTTAGCATCCAACCGGGGCCGTGAAGGTTGAATTCGCATGGACTGCGACATGGTGACAGCAGTCAAATTTGCAAGTGGGTCAAACACCTGCTGAGGTGTCGAAGGACGATGGGAAGGATCCAACTTGGTCGATGAAGACACTCCGGAAAGGGGGCGAGTAGGTGAAGCGGAAGTGGGGGTAGGCTTTCCCAAGAGTGGATCTTGAGAAAGTGAGGGAGAGGACGTGCCAGTGGACAGTGGCCCTGCAGGAGGGACAGAAGGCTGCACAATCATGGACTGAGTACCATCCTGGAATCGACCGCCAAGTGGTGGTGCTGAACTGGGCGGCGGTGGAGATACAGGAGGTCGTCTGCTCGTAGAGGGCCCTGGAACCGAGGGAGGACTGGACGGCTGCTTGGGTGAAGGCAGAGCCGACGTAGACGCAGATGCCAGAAAATTACTAGCTGGTCGAGGCATAGGGGGAGCGGAAGTAACAGACCGTAAGGATGATCTCATGTCATCCTCGAGAGGTGGGATGATAGATGGCTTGGGAATGCTATTTGGCTGGGCAACGACTTTCAGATTAGCATTGTTAACATCGTTTTTGAGGGCTTCAAGTTCCTTTAGCAGCTGTTTCTCGTACATTAGAGATGACCGAGCGTGTTCAATCAACGCAGTAGTGATGTCATCCGTAACATTCTTACTGTGTACTTCCAAGGCACGATGGAGATTTTGGGAAATGCCATTTGCACGCTGCGCGAGAATTTGCTCGTACTTGCTGGCCTGCAGAAAATATCACAAAACAAACAAAAGATTCTGGGAATAACGCCTACCTCCTCCAGTTCTTCCAACGCTTCATCCACGCGCTCAGGTCGGATGTTGGAACTAGCTTTCAACCTCTCTATACCCCTTTTCTTTGACACCACAGCCTTCGCGGCTGCCTGGTATTCCTCCAATACGCCTGCCCGCTGAAGGAGGGCTTCCTTCGCAGATCGAGCATTCAAACCTTGGTAGCCAAAAGTATCACCGATGACGACACACTCGCTTATGGACTGTGCTTGGTCAAGGTCGGACAAGCTATGCCATGCTCTCCCCAGCTTCCGCAGAGCATTAGCAAGTGGTGGATGAGCCTCGGTAGAGGCAACATTAACAAGCTTGTTGCCCATCTCGGCGTGTGCAGTCGATAGCGCTGGGCGGACTTTATTAGCATGATATCAATCGATACGGACCAGCACTCACTTCGTCGTGTTATGGCGAGTTTGTCGATTGCCTTGGCAGCGTCGAAAAATTGGGTCTCTAGTTTCGTCAGCTCGAAACGTGCGCGCTGCAAAACTTCGTCCTCGTCTGGAACACCTCGCCTAATGAGACTGAACCCTGAGCCTGTTTTCCGACGTGGACGGAGGATGGGTTGGTATCCGAAATCGCTGTCAATAAACAACCGTAGGTCCTCGTCGTGCATGACGATCGGATCTTCGCATATTCTCGTCAACCACCGCTGAAGCATAATTCTCACCAGACGGTCATCCTCTTCGTCCGTCGGAGCAGAAGTCTGTGCCAGGGGTAATGCTGGAATAATGGTATGCGGACAACTGTTGAGTAAGGCCTCGTAAAACTGTTGAAATTCGTAGTAAGACCTGGAGACATTGCGATAGGTTGTCCCCGTAAAGTTGGACAGATTTGTCTTTGAGACAGTGGGTTAGCATGTCGACCCTACATTGAAGGCACAGAGCTGAGTACGCACTTGGGCATCAAACTTGACAAGGATATCTCTCCTGTTGCGATCCATTCCAGTGATCCGCACTCGGAGATATGGCTCCTTCTTTTCGAATTTAACGCCATTTGAACCGGTGGTAGTTTGAGGGGATATGAGACCTGGCTCTGGCTGACCATAAATTCTTGGCTCTCTGCCATATGGCCCATCTGATTCAACGGGTGGTGATGTGACGAGTGCGGATGGCGTCGCACGGCGCAGGTTTGGGATGGGTGAATTGGGCTCATGCGGTGTTGTCGGCCATGGCGGGGCTGGGTTAGACTCTCCGTTCGCAAAAATCGACGCCGTTGAATTGAGAGGATCGAACATTGTGAACGCAGCAAATGCGACAGCCTCAGGGCTTCAATACTCCAAAGTGGCTGGGAACAAATTTCTATTCTCGTACATGGCATAATGACAGCTAACATTAATAAATCCGGTTATCAAATAGTATCTAGTGTGGGGGAGGGAAGAGAGAGTAAGTGACCCATGCGTAGAACTTTCGTCCTGAGGTATCTGTTCAAGTCTTCACTACTGACTGCATCTCCTCCTACCATCGTAGCACCAGGTAGCCGTCGGTTACTTTCTTCCTCACTCGGCGGCGATCCTGATCCCGACTGACACTTCCAACACCTTGGTACCATCGGCACGCGCTCGACGACCTTCAAGCCCTCCTTTTCCAAGGCGGAGACCTTGTCAGGGTTGTTCGTCAGCAGACGAATCCCCTCGCCTTGCTCCGAGCCAAGACCAAGGTCCCTGAGGATCGCTACAGCCACTCCATATTCTCGCTCATCAGCCTTATGCCCGAGCTTCAGGTTGGCAGAGACGGTGTCGTGTCCGAGGTCTTGTAAATTATACGCCAACAACTTAGACAGCAGACCGATCCCACGACCCTCCTGCCTCAGGTAGACGACGACGCCGCGACCGGGTATAATGGCGGGTGGGGATGAGTTGACTTGCACGGGCTGCGAGATGAGGCGCATTGCCTCATCTAGTTGTTCCCCACAGTCGCAACGCATGCTACCCAATGTTTCTCCTGTGAAGCACTCGGAGTGAATGCGGACAAGTGGTGCTGGAATGTGAGGAGATGGAATGGGGCGATCAATGGGTTGTGAGGCCAGCTGCGATTGGGGGGTAAGCCTCCCGATGTAAGCACCCCGAGTAATCCGTTCAGACTCGGATTCGTTCTCCCGCCACTTGGCATCCAAGGAATGGCTACGGATCGGCAAGGCAGAGAACTGATTATCGTTGGAGAACTGAGCAGGGTCGGCGACAATGGCAAGGTGCTCTTTGTTGTCACGGTTGTTATGGTAGATATGTAGGAAAACAGCTCCGTGAAATGTAGGTATCCGAGTGCGTCCCATGCATTTTACTTGCAATCTTGGTTGGGTGACAAGAGGGGAGATAGGGTGCTGAACAGGAGTGACTGATTGAGGCAAACTGGATGCTAAGATCGGTTTGATGTGAGCTGGAGATTTGGGTATTTGATGGGCGTCCTGCGAGTCACCTTGCACTGGTGGGCCATTTCGCAGACGCAAACTCCGAGGAGCTTGCCTGCTTGTACAAGGAGAAATTTCGCCATCATGGAAACACTTTGGCG